>HG710173.1:118712-242787 GCA_000499725.1 Eimeria brunetti
CTTCTGTCATAGCAGCTAATTTATCTGTTCGCGCAATAAGTCCGTTGAAATACTCCTCACTGCAAGAAAGGACAGGGACACACCAAGACACGCACATCTTATCGAATAGTATATCTTCTCCTGTAGGGATTTTTGCATGAAAAGCATTTTTATTGCCCAGCCGGGACGTCACACCTCAGAGACGAAAACTTACTCAAAGGGCGCCTTGTTTTTATCCGCTGCAGGACTTAGTTGACAGAACAGAAAAGCATCTCCTGTTGCGCTTTCAGTCGGACTACCATCATCTGGAGTTTGCACCTGGATACACTTTCCAATGACGCAGCCAATTTTAGTGCTGTTGGATCCTAGAAGATATGCCAGGCTGGCACCAGCATCAATCTCCCATATTTCGTTCCACTTGTTTTGGTACCCTTTGTCTCTAAACAATGACAATCAGGCAACAAAACAGCACAGGGGTGATAGTGAGAGGTTGGCTTGATGGAAGCCCGCTGAGGCTGGCTTGGCAGCTGCGCAGCTAATGCGCTAAGCGTTAGGTAACATTGCGGCCGTCATTTCCTATTGTACTCGAGCACAGCGGGAATGCCGGCGCTAAGTAAATATGCAATTTTCTCACTTGAAAACTGTCAATCCAGCGTCAAGAGCTTCCTGGAACAGACCCGGGTAGTTAGGACTCGCCTTGTAAGGGAACGCATGATGAAAGATATCTTTCTGTGCGCCCAAAAAGCACAAAGAGGGTTTCGAGGTTGCTGATGTTCAGTCAATCTCAGGCTATAACCTAAATTGCTGCCTGATTGCTGCCGGGGTTTACGATGTGCTTTAAATCTGCTCCTGTTGCTGATGACGCAACGATGGAGAAAGCACGAATTCTGCACTCTTGGAAATGCTGCACTCACAAGACCAGATTCTTCCATCACTTTCTTGCATGATTCTTCAGAGGTTCTTCCTGGTTGCTCTAGTTCTGCGCTGGGTGCCACTTTTTCCTTCAAACCTGAAACAAGGCTGGTGTCCTTTTCAATTTCGCCGATGTGAACTGGTAGTTTTCCATTGCGGACCAGTTTGGCCGCAAAGTAGGCGTCTGAGACAAACAAGTGCAAAAGACAAGACTAAGGAAGTTTTGTATATATATCCGCAGACAAAGTGCAATGTTATGTCTTGAGGTCTATTCCAGCTGCGTAGTTGAGGGTTTGACTGGGAAGAAGGCAGGGAGAAGCCAAGGAAGGTGGGAAAAAGAAGCAAAATTCCGTTTACCATCATCTACATCGACCGCTTGAAACTTATAAGTTGTTGTGTCCGCCGCCCCTGACTGGAGCCCATACAGTGCCACAAGGCCAAGAGCCGCTGCAGTCTTGTAGAAGGAGGCCATTGTGATGGGAGCCGAGAGAACCCTGTGAATATGTTTTCCTCATTCAAAATTCATACAACCAAACAAATATATTCAAATCAAAAGATCGAAGAATGAGCCCGCAGATACCTGCTACATGGTTGGTCCTTCGCCTTAACAACTCCGCTGGTCCCTCGTGGCAGGCGGTAGCGGGTGCTTCCCCACAGCTACAAATGTCTCACGCGAAACCCAAAGGCCAAACAACAGCTTAACCCGCGTATCTTTAGCACAATGTATGGGTGACTTTGGAAGGATTTTGATTGTTGCGTCCTTTGTTCTTGCCACTGTTCACGAAAGCCGCTTCCTCCCGCTGAGGCCACTGGGGTCGCAACGCGGGACCAGCGCCTAAGGCGAGATGCGAACTTCTGAAATGCATAAAGTGCTGGAATAGATGAAACTCAGATAAATACAACAAACAATATAACGGGTTTTTCAAGAGGCAGCATTAACAGAGTAGAAATTCCCAGCCGTCTTTTTCAGCTTTTTGCCTTCCCTATACACCTATGCGTCACTTAAGCGCAACAGGCACTCGTGGTCGTTTGCCTATCGTTGAAGGGAAGATACAGCCCCGGCAGCACCTCAGCAACAGCGGCTCACCAGAAGCAGCTCAGCGGCAGCACCGCAGCAGCTAGAGTCTGTAGAGTGCAAGAAACTAAATGTGAGTTTGAAAGCACGGCCTCGAGTGTGGTTCAGACGGAAGTGCACAGAGGCTAGAATTGCAGTAACACAGGAATCAGTAACCAAGAGACAAGTCTCAAGCTTCACACGCTGCGGCGAGATGTTTCACCACTGACTATGTGTCTTAGCCGCCGCCACCTTTTAGTGAAATACTTAGGCTATAACTATAAAACCAGCATTATTCGAAACTGCAAACGCCACCAGAAGCGGTGAGGCTGCTACGGACATCAGGGGAGACAAAGCAAACTGGAAGCCAGCAGAGGCCATAGTGAAGGGACAAACAAGGAGAATCAAAACTCCGACAATACAAAAAAGCGAACACTATATTGAGGCATTCAAAGCCTTCTGGACGAAACAATTTAACCAAAACCAGGGGAACAGGCAGTCAAAAATACTAAAAAACGCTACAACTGTGAGCTTGTCAAGCTCTACGAGGCGCTGCCGATCTGGGGATACAAGGTGAGCATAAACTTCCTTAGATAGCAATACTAATAAGTGAATAATGCGAATGCAAACTGTATGGCTTCCTTCCCTATATGCTTGCGTACATCTGCCAGCTTGTATCTGCTTGTCCCTGCCTATTTGTACCTGTTTGTTTTCGCGTTTCTCTACTATTTGTTGCAACATTTGCTTGTCTTCCTACTCTGTGTAGTATTTCCTTTTTTCACCAGCCCACTTTCGTCCGCTTTCCTGCTTGCTATCGAACCAAAAAAGGGAAATGCGAGGTTACGAATGATGCTTACGGAACGAAAAAGAAAAATAACCGGACCCTTGTTCCTTTAAACCTTGACTGTGCAAGCATCTTCACCTCTGTTGTTCAAACACGTACAAATGCCCTCACTGCCGTCTTGTTCTTATCGCCCGCAGCTTTTGACTTGCTCTAGGCTGGCGGTTCCTGTTTTAGAGAGTATGTATATGTACCTGGTTACATGTATCTACTTGTCTGTTTGAATCTCCCACACCGTTTTTCTCTTCGTGCCTACGAGTGCATCTACCTGAACGCTGACCGCCTTCCAGACGGGCATACACATATTTCTGAATGTGATCGAAGTTGATGACGAGGTGAAGGCGGAAAATATACATGCGAGTTCAAAAAAACAGCCCAACTACCATATGACGTGGAGTGGCGTGAGACCATAATATCTGAACTCTGATTTTTCCCCGTGCTGAATCCACGCTGTGTGGAGTTTTCTGTTTGTAAAAACAATCAAAGCTGATGTGCGTACGCAGCAGGTGCAAATTGACTGCCTCAGGTCAACAATGCATGCATGCATCACACAATGCTGGCATCACAAAGTACTGGGAAAAATGAATGAAGCGGGAACGAGGTAGTTCGTTAGCTGGATGGCTAGCTAGCCAGCGGCAAATTGGTTCTCTAGGCAGAGATGGCTGCCAGAATGGCAAGAAAGCCAGCAGCAATAATGGTAGGGACAGCAGCTGCTGCTGTGCCGTCATTAGAAGGAGCCTTCAGATCCTCTTCTGTCATACCAGCTAATTTGTCTGTTCGTGCAATAAGTCCGTCGAAATATTCCTCACTGAAAGAAAGACCAAGCACACACAGGGGCCGGCATACAGCATCAGAAAATATGTGTTCAGCTTTGGTGGGTATTTGTCTAGGAATGCTTCCGAAAGTCCCTCTGTGAGGTTGTCCCGGAAAACCCAAAACTCACTCAAAGGGCGGTTGGCCTGTCTCCGCTTCTGGGTCTAGTTGACAGAAGAGAAAGGCGTTCCCTGTAGAATTTTCAGTCGTGCTTGGTCGGTCTTCAACTGTGTCAGTTTGCACTTGGATGCACTCTCCAATGACGCAACCAATTTTAGTGCTGTTGGCCCCTAGAAGATACGCCAGGCTGGCCCCAGCATCAATCCCCCATATTTCCCCCCATTTGTTTTGGTATCCCTTCTCTCTAAAGAATGAAAATAAGTCAGCAAAACACAATAGGGGTAATAGTGAGAATTTGGCTTGATGGAGGCCGCTGAGGCTGTCTTGGCAGGTGCGCAACTAGTTAGCTAAGCCTTGGGCACCATCGCTGTCGTCTCTTCCAGCGCCGATAAAACACAGCGAAAATGTCTGCAGTGGATCAGTACGTGCCAGTTTCTCACTTGAAGACTGTTATTCCCGCGTCAAGGGCTGCCTGGAACAATTCACGATAGTTATAAGTCTCCTCGCTAGAGGAAGCGTAATGAAATATGCTCTTCTGCTCACCCAAAACACAGGAAGTACCTTGCGAGTGTGCTGAAGTTTAGCCAGTCTCATGATACTAACTAAACTGCTGCCTGATTCCTGCCGGGGTTTAGGATGCAGTTTAAGTCTCTTGCTGCTGCTGCCGGAGCAACGCCACGGGAAGCATGAATCCTCCCCTTTTGGAGATGCCGCACTCACAAGACCGGATTCTTCCATCAATTTGTTGCATGAATCTTTAGGGGTTCCGTCTTGTTGCGTTAGGCCCGTGCTGGGTGCTACTTTTTTCTGCAAGCCGGCGACGAGGCTCTCGTCCATTGCAACTTCACCGATGTGAACAGCTAGTTTCCCATTGCGGACCAAGTTGGCCGCCACGTAGGCATCTGAAACAAACAAATATACATAGATGGCTAGGGGAAAAGCTATATGTATATGTGCGCAATCAATATGCAATGACATGGCTTGAGTTTTGTTGCAGCGGCGCAGCTGACTGTTGGCTGCGCAGAAAACAGGCAGAAACAGGGGACTATGTGAATTAAGTACTGAAATGTGATTACCGTCATTTACGGCGATTGCCCTAAATTTATATGTTGTTTGTGGGTCCGCCGCCACTGACTGGAGCCCAAAGAGTGCGACGAGGCATACAGCCGCGGCAGACTTGTAGAAGGAGGCCATTGTGGTATAGGCCCGGGGAGAATCTTACAAAAATGTCTTCTCCTTTAAACATTAAAACAAACAAAAAAATCCAATCGAATCAAATGGTGCAGGAATGTGCGCAGGGACACCTGAGACATTTGGTTGGTCCATACGCCTCAGCGCGTTCGCTGGTCCTCATGGGAGGCGGCAGCCGGTGGTTCCCCACAGCTGCAAATGTCTCACGCATAACCGAAAGCCTGAACAACAGCTTAGCCTGCATATCTTAGCACAATATTGGGGTTACTTAGGAAAGACTTCGATTTAGATGAGGTTCGTACTTTGTTCTTGCCTCCGTTGACCAAGGCCGCTTCCTCTCGCCAAGACCGCTGGGATCACGGCGCAGGGTAACGCGATACGCAAACACCTGAAATATAATGTTGAGTTAGTAAATGTAAATCAACGAAATATATAAGCCAGTGTACCAGGTGCCATTAACACCGAAAATTTCATCAGCCGCATTTCAGCGCTTCCCCTTATACACCTGCGCGTCATTTTCTCGCAGCAAGCACCCGCCATTGTCGTTTGCCACAGCAGCGACAGTGCCTCAAACAGCGGCTCACCAGCTCCACCTCAGCCGCAGCATCCCAATAGCAGCCAGGACCTAAAAGGTGCAGCAACTAAATGCGAATTTGAAACCGAAAGCCGAGCGTGTGGTTCAGACGGACGCAGAAAAGCTAGAATAATAGTAACACAGCAGGCAGTAACCAAGAGAGAAGTCTCAAGCTTCAGATGCTGCGAGAAGATATTACACCACTGAGAAATTGCATTGGCCAGCCGTCATGTTTTGTTGGAACAAGCTAGCTCTTAATCTAGAGGCGACATTAAGCGAAACGAAAACAAAAAAGGAAAAGAAGCTGCCGCGGCCATCAGGAGAGACAGAGAAAACGAAGAGCCGGCAGAGGAAGTAGTGAAGGAGTGATAAGAAGCATCGAAACTCAGACAAAACAAAAAGGCAAGCATTACAGGGAGGCATTCAAATTCCTTTGGCCAAAACAGTTCAAATGGAACCACGAAAACATACAGTTAAGAAGGCGAAAAACGAGACAGCTGGAAACATGTCACGCTCTGTAGGGCGCTGCTGATCGGCCGTTACAAGTTGAGTGTAAACATCTTCAGAGATCCCTAAATAGCAATACTAGTACATGAACAGACTGAGCAACCACACTTCACAGGGAAATAACCCATACAGTGTGCTTGCATGTCTTGCATGTGCTTGCTTGCATCTTCCTGCGTATATCATTTTTACCTGCATACTTGTTCCTGTTAGCTTTTGCGTTTGTCTCTACTACTGTTCCAGCGTTAAGGGAAGACTACAGAGGTTTGAAAGGCTTGCCTTTCGAACCATTGGAGTCTCCCCTTCTCTCTCTGGTTGCCTTTCCTCCCCTACTTGGGTGGGATCGGCCGAGAAAAAAAAACGCGAATTTGGAAATAATGCCAAGAGAAAATGATAAATAACTGGGCTGTTGTTCTTGTAAACCTTACTTCTGCAATCGTTTGCCCCACCCCCGCTGAAAGACATACAAATGCCTTAGCTGTCTTCTTCTTACCCTTATCGTCCATGGCTTTTGAGTTTATTCAGGCTGGAGGTCCCTGTATTAGATATTAAATATCTTATTATACTGATTTAAATGTTGATTTCAATATCCAATGCGGCGTACCGCCACGTCTCTATGAGCGTATCTACCTGCGCGTTCCTCGCCCCCCAGACTGGAATGCATATTTCTAAATGTAATTAAAGTTGAAGACAAAAAGAAGGCTGACATAATCTCTGCAAGTTGGAAAAAAACAGCCCAACAACCATATGAGGTGGAGTGGCGTGAAAGCATCATATCTAAAGTCAGATATTGCTGCGTGTCTCCAGCACACTGAGACGGATACGCTGTTCGCAACAGAGTCAAAGCTTAGGTGCTCACGCAGCAAGAGCACCTTGAATGCGTCAACTCAACGGCGCCCGCGTGACAAAGTGCCCTGTAAACTGGACGAAGAGGGAGCGAGGTGGTTCAATAGCTACATGGCTAGCTAGCCGGAGAGAGCCTGCCTCTCTAGACAGAGATGGCTGTCACCATGGCAACCAAGCTGGCAGCGAGAATGGTAGGGACGGCAGTTGCTGCTGTGCCGTCATTGGTAGAAGCCTTCAGGTCCTCTTCTGTCATTTCAGCTAGTTTAGCTGTTCGTGTAATAAGTCCCTTGAAATACTCCTCACTGCACGGAATGACACACAACACTCAACAGCCTCAGAGATACAGGACCTAAAAATACTTCTTCAGCTTTGGTGAGTACTTGCATGGAAATTATTTCGAATGCCCCTAATGGAGGTAAACTGTATACACCAAAGCTTACTCAAAGGGCGCCTTATTCTCCTCCGCTGCAGGACTTAGTTCACAGAAGAGAAAGTCTTCTCCTGTTTGTTCTTCAGTCGAAATTCGTCCACCAGTGTTGTCGGTTTCCACTTTAATACACTGACCAATGACGCAGCCCATTTTAGTGCTGTTGGAGCCTAGAAGATAAGCCAGGTTGGCACCATCATCATCGGTCCAGATTTCTTCCCAGTTGCCCTGGTATCCTTTCGGCCTAAAAATTGGCAGTTAGTCAACAAAACGGCACAGGTGTAATAGTGAGAGGCTTGCTCGATGCAAGCCACTGAGGTTGGCTTGGCAGGTGTGCAGCTAATGGGCTTCGCGTTGGGTAGCATCGCCGTCGTCTTTATCCACGATACTACGAGACAGCGGAAATGTCTTTAGTAAAGAAATCTATGTCAGTATCTCACTTGAAAACTTTCAATCCCGCGTCAAGGGCTTCCTGGAACAGCTCGCGGTAGTTATTACTCGCCTTGTAAGTGAATGCGTGATGAAATATGTCCTTCTGCGCACCCAACAGAGGCAAAGCAACTTGTGAAATTATTGACGTTCAGTCCTTCTCAAGCTACCAACTAAATTGGTGCCTGGTTTCTGCCAGGGTTCACTATGTGGTCTAAATATGCTGCTGCTCCTGCTCCCGACGCAGCGCCAGAGAAAGCACGAACACCTCCATCTTATGAGATGCTGCACTCACAAGGCCTGCATTTTCCATCACTTTCTTGCATGAGTCTTCAGGGGTTACGTCTCGTTGCTCTAGGTCCTTGTTGGGTTCTACTTTTTTCTGCAAGCCCGTGACAAGGCTTTCGTCCTTTGCAACTTCACTGATGTGAACTGCGAGTCTCCCATTGCGGACCAGGTTGGCCGCCATGTAAGCATCTGCAAAAACGAAACACATATAAAAGGTTACGGGGAAAGCATATACAGCCGCAATCAATGTGCAGTGAAATGGCTTGCGAGGGTTCTGCTGCAGCTGCCTGATGCTTTGACGGCGGGGAAGGCAAGGAGAAGCAACGGAAGGTGAGAACGAGGAACTGAAATGTGTTTACCGTCATCTACATTGAGCGCTTTAAATTTATATGCTATTGTTTTGTCCGCAGCCTCTGATTGGAGCCCATAGAGTGCGACGAGGCAAACAGCCGCTGCCGTCTTGTAGAGGGAGGCCATTGTGAATGAAGCCGAGAGAAAACCATTCAAAGAAGTCCCAAACTAAGACAAAAAAATAAACACATTCGAGGCAGATGCTGCATTAATGAGAGCAGGGAAACCTGAACCAGCTGGTTGGTCTTATCGCCCTGACGATTCCGCTGGTCCCTCACTGGAGTGAACAGCTGGCCTACACTGTTACTACGTACGATGCCAAAACTAGTCTGGTTATGTGTACCCTTGCATGTAACTATCTGCATCCATGATTCTCGCTAAACTACTCCTGTATACCGTAAATAACCTTAAAACTTTGAGTTCATACTATCGTTAGGTAAGAAAAACCCCGAACAATGGAACTGACTCTTGACCCCCGCTGAGGGTCAGCGCCAGAGAACCTCGCATCCAGCCCCATGCCCGCTGTCGGCTAGCGAGCACTATGTTTCCGTTATGCTTCCCTTCTATCTAAAAGTGTCTTAAGCCCCAAAGTATTCTACGTTATTTATGCCTTTTCATGTTACTAAGCCTCGAGGGGTCACGTCGAAGGTCCATTGTAGTGCCCGTGCACTACACTCACGGGAGGCGGGAGCCTGGCTTCCCCACAGCGGCAAATGTCTCACGCAAAGCTGAAACCCCGATCAACAGCTTAACTTTCAGATTTCAATTGGAATATAGGGGTGAAATCAGAAGAATTTTGATCTTCAAGAGTTGCGCACCTCGTTCTTGCCTCTACAGGCGACTACCACTCCCTGCCGCCGAGACCGGTGGCTTGCAACCAAGGGTGTCTGTGTGTAAAGCGAGATGCGGACACCTCAAATGCATAAAATGTTGGATTTATGGTTAGGAATAAAAGAAGTACGTAAGGCAGCGTAATACCACTTTCAAGAGGCAGCTGAACCCCGTAGAAATCCTCAGCCCCACTTCAGCTTCTTCGCCTTCCTTACACACCTGCGCTTCACTTATTCGCAGCAAGCACCCGCCGTCGTTGTCTGCCTATAGTTGAAAGGCAGATGTAGCAGAGGCACGCCTGAGCAACACCGACTCGCCAGCAGCAACTCAGCAGCAACAACTCAACGACTAGAATCTGTTGGGTGCCAGCAACTAAATATGGGTCTGAAAAGGAAAGCCGCGGGTATAGTTCAGACGGAAGTACATAGGCTAGAATAGCAGTAATGCAGAAAGGAGCAACAAACAGACTACCCTCAAGCTTCACATGCTAAGGGAAGATGCTACATCACTAAAAATGTGAATTAGCCGCCGTCACCCTGGGTAGGAGTACACAGGTCGTAACTCTAAAACTGGCACTAATCGAAAATGTGAACGAGAAGATAGGGGAAAAGGTTAACGCGGGCATCATTGCCGACAGAGAAGACCAAAAGCCAGCAGAGGCCATACTAAAGGGGCAAAAGAGAGAATCGACTACGCAACTACAATACTTGGCCACGCAGAAGCATTCAAAGCCGCTGGGACAAAACAGTTTAAATAAGACCACGAAAATACGCAGTCAAGAGCACAAACACTGGGACCAGTGTGAACATGTCAAGCTCTGTAATTGCCTGCCGGTTTGAAGATACTATTTGAGTATGAAGCTTTTCAAAGATACATAGATAGCAATACTAATGCATGCCCAGCGCCGATGCGAACAGACATGATGGTGTCTTTACCTATGAAGCACGGTTGGTCCGTCTTCTTGGATACGTCTGTTTGCATTTACTGTTTTGTATCTGTTGTACCTGCTTATTTGTACGTGTTTGCTTTTGCGTCTGTCTATTACTGTTGCAGCACTTGCTTGCTCGAAATTTTGCAGTCCTTCCTGCTCTATAAGGGAGTCTTTCCTCTCATTCCCTGATCACGCGGGAAAAAAGAAAGATGAACATCGGAATGACACCAACAACAAATGATAAGTGACCCCGCAGTTGTTCTTGTAAACGTCAACTCTGCACATGTTTGCATCTCCTCTGCATTGCCGTCATCTTCCCTTTACGTTCCACGGCTTTTGATTCGCTCTAGACTGGCACTGCCCGCTTTACAGATTACGCATCCTCGTACATTGGACTAAATGTTGATATGAATTTCCCATTCGGCTTTCCTCTACGTGCCTATGAGTGCATCTACCTGAACGCTGCTCGCCTTCCAGACGGATCAGGCATCTTCCTAAATGCAATCAAATTTCACGACAAAATGAAGGCCGAAATAATGGTTGCACGCTGAGAAAAAAGCCCGATCACAATATGGAGGGGCGCGGCCTGATAGCATAATGTCTAAACTCTGATGTTGCTGCGTGTCGCCTGCCCGTTGCCTCAGGTCTGTTGCTTGAAACAGGAGTCAAAGCTAGGATGTGGCAGGCACAGGGAGCACCCTGACTGCGTCAGCTCAACCACGCCCGGTTCACAAAGTGCTGTGTAAAATAAATGAATCGGGAGAGGGGTAGTTCGTTAGCTAGATTGCTAGCTAGCTAGCGGCAAATTGCTCCTCTATGCAGAGGCGGCTACCAGCATGGCAATCAAACCCGCAGCCAGAATGGTATGGACGGCAGCTGCTGCTGTGGCATCATTAGAGGGAGCTTTCAGGTCGTCTTCTGTCATACTTGCTAATTTGTCTGTTCGTGCAATAAGTCCGTTGAAGTACTCCTCGCTGCAAGAAAGGATAAAGAGACACAGAGGCAGGGATACAGCATCGGCAAATACATGTTCATCTTTGGCTGGTACTTGTACGGATATTCTGTCGAACTTCCTTCCTGGAAGTCGTCGCACAGCCCCACAAACTTACTCAAAAGGCGCCTTGCTTTTATCCGCTGCCGGACGTAGTTCACAGAAGAGAACATCTTCTCCTGTTGGTTCTTCAGTCGAATGTGGCTCACTATCAGCTTGAGTTGTTTCTTTTATGCACTTTCCAATGACGCAGCCGATCATAGTGCTGTTGGAGGCTAGAAGATACGCCAGGCTGGCACCCGCATCACTTTTCCAGATTTTGTCCCACTTGTTTTGGTATCCGTTCTCTCTACAGAATGGCAATCAGTCAAGAAACAGCAGGGAAGCAGCGAGGTTTCATAACAGTTGCGCACATAATGTCATCAGGGTTGAGCAACATCGAGGTCCTCTGTTATGCACACAAAACACAACGAAAATGTCTGCAGCGGAGGTATCTGTGTCATCTTCTCACTTGAAGACTGCCAATCCCTGGTCAAGTGCTTCCTGGAACAATTCACTGTAGTTATAACTTTCGCTGTCAGGGAAAGCATGATGAAAGATATCCTTCTGCGCACCGAAAACACAAAAAGCAAGTTGCACGTTTGCCAATGTTCAGTCAGGGTCGGGCTATAGGCTAAATTGCTGCCTGGCTCCTGCCGGAGTTTACGATGGGGTTTAAATCTGCTGTTGCTCCGATGTCCCGACAACGGAGACGGCACGAATCTTTCCCTCTGGGAGATGCTGAACTCACAAGACCAGAAGTCTCCATCAGTTTCTGGCACGATTCAGAAGAGGTTCCGCTTTGTTCCTCCTGGTCTTCGCTGGGCGCTACTTTTTTCTGCAAGCCCAAGACAAGGTCTTCGTTCTTTGCAACTTCACTGATATGGACAGGTAGTTTCCCATTGCGAACCAATTTGGCAGCCAGGTAGGCATCTGAAACAAAGAAATGCAAAGACAGCCGGAAATTTATATACCTGCACAATCATTGTGCAATGTTATGGCTTGAGCTCCGTTGCAGGTGCCTAGTTGTGGGTTCGACTGCTGGTAAGGCGGGGAGAAGCCAAGAAGTATAAAAATATAGAACTGGAGTATGATTACCGTCTTCTGCGTTGACTGCTTTAAATTTATATGTTATTGTTGGGTCTGCCGCCACTGGCTGAAGCGCATAGAGTGCGACGAGGCAAGTTGCCGCTGCCGACTTGTAGGGGGCCATTGTGATGGAAGAAGAGAGGGGACCTTTCACAGAAATGATGCTCTATAAAAAGTACAAGCAATAAAAAAATACATTCGGAACAAACGGGGCAGGAATGAGTGCAGGGAAACCTGTGTTAACTGGTTGATCCTCCCGCCTAAACGACTCCGCTGGTCCCTCACGCGCGGAGGCGGCAGCGGGTGCTCCACACAGCTTCAAACGTCGCCCGCACAGCCGAAATCCTAAGCAACAGCTTTACATGCAGGTTAAAATAATGTATTAGGGTGAACACAGAAGTATTTAGATCTGAGAGAGTTGTGTACTTCGCTTCGCCGCATCGGGTTGATGAAAGCCGCCTCCTCCCGCCGAGACCGCTGGGGCCGGCAACAAAGGACCAGTACCTAGCGCGAGATGTGGACTTCTGAAATGCATAGAATGTTGGATTAATAGATACACCTCAAATAAATATATAAAATCTTGTAACGGGGTTTCCAAGAGGCGGCACTAACGTCGAAGTATTCTCCAGCCTTCTTTCAGCTTCTTCGCCTTCCTTAATACGACTCACTTGTTCGTAGCAAGCACCTGCCGTCGTCGTTTGCCCATGGTTGAAGGGAAGATAGCGCAGGGGTAGCACCTCAGCAAACAGAGGCTCAGCAGCAACAGCTCAGCAGGTAGAAGCTGTAAGGAGCAACTAAATATGAGTACAAAAGGGAAAAAGAGAGTATGGTTCGAACGCAGGTACAAGGCCTAGAATAAAAGTAACATAGCAAGCAGTAACCAAGAGACAACTCTGAAATTGCATAGTATGCGGAAAGGTGTTACATTACTGAGATTGTGAACTAGCCGCCGTTGCCGTGGGGCGGAGTACGCAGGCTATAACTCTGAAACCGGAACTAATCGAAACTGCAAACGACAAGAGAAGGGACAAAGCTGCTGCTGGCATCAGGATTGACAGAGAAAAGTAGAAGCCAGCGAAAGCCATAGTGAAAGAGCAAAAACGGGAACCGACCCTCCGCAGAGGCATTCGATGTCCGTTAGATGGAACAGTTTAAACGCAACCAGGAGTTCAGATAGCCAAAAAGGGAAAACACGTGACAGTTGTAAGCATGTTAATGCCTGAAATGGCCTGTCGATCTACTTGTAGTAGTTGAGTCTAAAAATTCTTAAAGATACATAGAGAGCAATACCGATGCATGAGCAACCCTAATGCACACACAGGTCATGGATTCTTTTCCTACGAAACATGCATACTCTGTAACCTAATATATATTTGCTTGCGTCTGCTTGCGTGTATATACTTGCACACCCTCATTTATGCCTGTCTGCTTTTGCATTTGCCCGTATTACTGTTGCCGCATTTGCTTGTCTCCCCATTCTCTGAACTCTTCCCTCTGGCCATTTTTTCTTTCCTTCCCTGATTGTGATCGATCTATGGAAAGCGAAGAGCAATTTTGGAAGTGACGCCAGCAGAAAAAATCAAATAGCTGGATTGTTGCTCGGTAAACATTGACTCTGCAAGCATCTTCACCTCTGCTCAAAAATGTACAAATGCCTTCACTGCTGTCCTCTTGCCCCTATGGGCCATGGCTTTTGACTTGGTCTAGGGTGGAGCTGCCGGTGCCAGAGATCTTGTATCTTTGTATGTGTATTTAATTGCTGGTTAGAGTCTCCGACACCGCTGACCTGCGTGTCTACGAATGCGTCTACATACATGCAGCCCGCCTTCCAGACGGCCAGGAAAATTCTAAAAAAATCAAAGTTCACGACAAGATAAAGGCTGGAACAGTTGTGACACGCTGAAAAAAAGCAGCCCAACCACCATATAAGGTGGAGAGGCCAGAGAGCACAACGTCTAAACTCTGATGTTGCTCCGTGTCGCACCACGCTGCGTGGGGTCTGTTGTTTGTAGCAGCAGCCAACTCTAAGGTGCGCACGCAGCGAGAGCACGTTGACTGCCTCAGGTGAACAAAGTCAGCTTCGTAAAGTGCTGCGTAAAGTGGGAGAAGCGGGATCGCTGTGTAAAATGAAGGAAGTGGAACGAGGTAGTTCTCCAGCCACACAGCCAGCTGAGAAACTAGCGGGAGGTTGCCTCCCTAGGCAGAGAGGGCTGCCAGCATGGAAACAAAGCCTGCCGCCAGAACGGTAGGGATGGCAGCTGCTGCTGTGCCATCATTAGAGGGAGCCTTCAGGTCATCTTCCGTCATTTCTGCTAACTTGGCAGTTCGTGCAACAAGTTCGTTGAAATACTCCTCACTGCGAGACACGACAAGCAGGCGCATATCGAGATATAAGCCTACAGAATCAAAAAGCACGTGTTCAGCTTTGGTGGTTGCATGTATGCCCGTGCTCCAGGGTCTAAACCCTAAAACTAAGCCTTACTCAAAGGGAGCCTTCCCGTTCTCCGCTGCAGGATTTAGTATGCAGAAGAGGACAGTTTTTTCTGGTGAAACCTGTGGCGAAACCGGTGACCTTTCTTCAGGAGTTACCACTTTGTTGCAGGTTCCAATGACGCAGCCAATGCTAGTGCTGTTGGAGCCTAGAAGATAAGCCAGGTTGGCGCCACTAGCATCTTCCCAGATTTCGTTCCACTTATTCTGATATCCTTTGGCCCTGAATAATGAAAATTAGTCAATAAAGCAGCACAGGCGTATTCGTGAGCAATAGACGGGAGGGAAAGCGGCGAGGCTGGCTTGGTAAATGAGTTGCTGATTAGCGGTGTGGTGATCACCAAAGCTGCCATCTTTCCCCATACAGGAAAGGGACAAGGAACGTGTGTTTAGTAATAGTGAACCTTTTGTTTTCCTACTTGAAGACACCCAATCCCGCGTCAAGGGCTGCCTGCAGCAGTGTACGGTAGTTAGGACTCTCTACGTATTCGGAGGTGTGATTGAAGATCCCTGCCTGTGCATCAAAAAGGTGGAGAAAACGACGCAATAGTCTACCTGGGCCCCATATCTCTCAGTCAATTAGCTAATTGCCGTCTGATTCCTGTTGAAGCTTATGATGTGATTTAAAACTGCTGCTGGTGCAGATGCCACCGCGCTACCCAAAGAGAACACACGGACTCTCCACTTGCAGGATCTGGGCTCACAAGATTTGATGCCTTTATCAATGCATCGCATGAATCCACAGTTTGTGCTCCACCTTTTGCGGCATTTTTGGGTTCTACTTTTTCCTTCAAGCCGGAGACTAGGCTGTCGTCCTTTGCAACTTCATTAATGTGAACGGCGAGCTTCCCGTTGCGGACCAAGTTAGCAGCCACGTAGGCTTCTGAAACGAACAAATACATATAAAAGGTAACGAGAAAACTGTATGCCCCCGCAATCAATGTGCAATGATATGGCTTTAGTTCTGTTGCAGCTACGTAGTTGACGGTTTGATTGCTAACAAGGTAGGGGCAGGCAAGGAAAGATTGGAGCGGGAAAAGGAAATATTTTTACCCTTATCTACATCGACTGCTTTGAATTCATATGTTGTTGTTGGACCCGTCGCTTCTGATTGGAGCCCGTAGACTGCGACGAGACAAACGGCCGCTGCTGCCTTGTAGAAGGGGGCCATCGTGATAGAATCAGAAAGAGGACGTATTAATGGATTTTCCTCTTTCAAAATTAAGACCATTAAATGAATATATCCTTACAAAAGGCTGAAGGAATGCGTGCAGGGAAAGCTGAGCTCTTTGGCTGTGCCTTGAGCCACGCGTTGGTCCCTCACAGGAGGCAGCAGCCTTTGTGGCGAGACCACGTACAGTGGTCTCACCACGAAGCCGCAAATAACATCTTAATTCGCAAAAAAGTATAAAAATATATGGGTGAACTAGGAAGTATCCCGAGATTCACGCGTTGCGTAATTTGGTAGTATCTCCGTTGATGAAGGCTCCATTCTTTGGTGAGAGACCGCTGGGGTCGTATGTCCGGTACGAGATACAAACCTCTGAAATATACGTATTCGCGGGCACCTTGTCCCTATGGCTCATGGTTCTTCGCCAACTGTAAACTGCCACTGCCTGTCTTCAGACTTTAGCTATCTTTTCCAACTTATTTAGTTGTGTTTGAAGCCACAGAACGGCCTTCTCATACATGCTTGGGAGTCGGTCTACCCGCGCTTAACTCGCCATCCAATAGGCATGCTTTTGAATATAATAAAAGCTCAGAACACAATGGAGACTGAAGCACTCGCTGCAACCTGGACAAGCCACCACAGACACTATGAAGTGGACCGGTCTGAAAACCAAACATCTGAACTTGATGTTGCTGTTTGCCGTTTCCCCGATGCGTTTGGCCTCCTTTTTTTAACGTTGTTTGTAACGTTAATCAAAGCTGCTATGCTCACGCAGCGTGTTGTGTAAAATGAAAAAAGCGGGAGCGAGTTAGTTCGTTAGCTGTATGGCTAACTAACTAGCGGAAGGTTACCTCTCTACGCAGAGAGGGCTGTCAGCGTGGCAACCAAGCCGGATACCAGAATGGTAGGGACGACAGCTGCTGCTGTGCCGTCATTAGAGGAAGCCTTCAGGTCGTTTTCTGTCATATCTGCTAACTTAGCCGTTCGTGAAGCAAGTGCAGTGAAGTACTCCTCACTGCAGGAACATACAAAAACAGATATGCAGCTTTTCTTGGTATTTGTATGGAAATCATTGCTAATGCGGCTGATGAAAATCGTCCCCCGAAAACTCAAACTTAGTCAAAAGGTGCCTTGTCCTTCTCCGCTGCAGGATCTAGTTTGCAGAAGAGAATAGCTTTTGAGGTTGGAGCTTCATTCGAGGTTCTGGAATCACGAACTTGAGGTGTTACGTTTATACACTGCCCAATGACGCAGCCGATCGTAGTGCTGTTGGACCCTAGAAGATACGCCAGGTTGGCACCAGCCTCATCTGCCCAGATACTGCTCCACTGACTTGGGTATTCTTTGCTTTTAAAGGATGACAAGCAATCAGCACAACACAGCACGGGTGCAACGCGGAGAAATTGACTGGATGGAAGGCGCCGAGGCTGGCTTAGTAGTTACACAGCTCAGCTGCGCAGTGGGTACCATCGCTGTTGCCTGTTTCTATGCAGATAAAACTAAAGGGGAAAAGTCTGTAAAGAAGGTGTATACGGTATGTTCGTACGTAAAGACTTTCAATCTCTTGTCAAGTGCTTCCTGCAGCAATTCACGATACTTAGGACCTCCGTTGTATTCGAAACTGTGATGGAAGATTTCGTTCTGCACACCCAAGAGATAGAAGGCAATGCCGAAGTTTTATCCTGTTTAGTCTTCCCCAAACTGCCAGCTAAATTTCTGCCTAGTCTGGTGCTGGTGCTGCTGCTGCTTCTGATGCCAGAGCACGACTGCCAAGGGAGATGGCACAAATTCCCTCCTCCTGCGCTGATTCCGCTCACAAGACCCAATGGTTCCACCAATGCTTTGCACGATTCGTCGGCTGCTTTTATTTGTTTGCCAGCTGCATCGGCTTCTACTTTTCCCGTCAAAGTAGAGACGATGTCGGCTCCTTTTGCGATCTCATTTATGTGAACTGAAAGTTTTCCATTGCGGACCAACTTAGCTGCCAAATATCCAGCTGAAACAAATAAATACTTGGGATTGTCTTGCCTTGCATTGCAGCTGAGCAGTTGATGGGTTAATTACGAACAAGGTGGGGAGAGGCAGAAAAAAATGATGGAATTAAACGAAATATATTTGCCTTCTTCTACTTCGACTGCTTTGAACTTGTATGATGGGTCGGATGCTTCGGATTGGAGCCCAAAGATTGCACCGAGGCAAACTGCCGCTGCCGTCTTGTACAAGGAGGCCATTGCGACAGAAGGGAGGTAACCGTAGAAATGTGGTAATAAAAAAATGTGGTTAATGAATATGAATAACAAATATATTCAATTTTAAGGGTGCAGAGAAGAAGGCAAAGAGAGGTGAGCTCTTCGGCTGACCGTTGTGTCCCCTCAACAGCGGTCCTTCACCAAGAGGCGGCAGCCGGTGCTGCCTCACAACTATGAAGAGCTCGAACAAAATCACAAACGTGCACAAAAGTTAAGATTATCTATAATAAATGAAAAAAGCCTGGAAGGGCTCCAGCGCAAAAACGTTGCTTGCTTTGTCCGTATGCATGTTCGGTGAAGGCCCTTTCCTCCCGTCAGACCACTGGGATCGCAACGTTGAACAAGTATCCTACGCGAGTTATGAACTTCTGAAGTGTAGAAAACGTAGCTAAGATATAAGGAAATTTATAGAGCAGTGTTGTTGGCCCTTCAAGAAGGAGCGTAAACAGCATAGAGTTCCTGAGCTATGCTTAAACGCTGGCGGGTCACATATTCGCAGCAAGAACTCGCTGTCATTTTCTGCAGGTTTTCCCAAGAAGCGATGCAGCCCCAGTGAAACAACAGTTTTGGCTGAAGCTTAAGCCGCTGGAAGCACTGAATAACTAAAAGGAAGTGAAGGGAACGCCAAAAGGTCAACAGATTCTAGACGCTGTAGGATCGAAGCAAATAAATGAGCTTGCAAGAGGTAGTAAAGAGCACCGTTCAGCTTGAGACAAGAAGGACAGAATAAGGAGTAGTAGAACAAACAACGACTCCGAGGATATATACCTAAAACTTTTCAGCTTATGGGGGAGTGTTGTAGGACTGAGGATACATGCTAGCTGCAACCTTCTAGGAATGAAATGTGGTTGTCGTAGCATAAGCCGACGTTCGAAAGAGCTGCATATACACAGAAGAAGGTGATGTGGCTCCCCCTCCAATTTTCTGTCTGTTTGGGTCTCCGGGACATGAAAAAACAGCACTGGCAGTCGTGAGGGAGTGAAAACTCGAAACGAAACTCAAGGCAAATGGATTTATATAAGGATACAACCAACCTCCTTCAGGGGGCAACTATAAAGCAGGAAGTCACAGAAACAAAGAGCCGTGGTAGCAGTAGCCAAGGCAAACACTGTAGGACGCTGCCAAGCTCCTAATATCTGCTGAGTACAAATTCTCTTAAAGATAAATATGCAGCAATACAACTGCATAAGGAACGCTGGTTGCAACAGAATCCGGGTTTTTCTGCTTTGGAAACATGTTTGACCCCTTTACTTGTATATGTTTGCTTGCATCCGTTTGCTTGTACCTATTTGTTCGTATCTGTCTGTTTGTACGTGTTTGTGTGTGCATGTCCGTCTACCCACTTTTTGGAGCCTTCGTTTGTCTTCCAACTCCTACCACGCTTTGCTTCGATTTTCATTCGTCTTTTCATCCCTTACCTGCATGTGATCGACCCAAAAACGAAATGTGAATTTGGAAGTGACGTTAACCACAAGGGGCAAATAAGCCTACGGATGGTCCCTTTAGCCTTAACTCAGCGAGCAACTGCATCTTTACTTCTCAGCACCATTCGCCTTCATTCCAGACTTTCTGTCCTTATATCCACAGTTTGTGACTTACTCTAGACTGGATTCTTCTGCTTCAGATGTTAAGCATGCTCTTACATTGGTTTAAACTTTTTAATTGCTCGTTTGAATATCCAACGTCGCTTTCGCCTACGTGCCTGGGAGTACACCTGGCTGTGCACTGGCCAACGTCGAAAGCGGCAAGCATATTGTTGAATATAATTGAAGTCCACGGCAAAATGATATCTGGAATGCTTGTTGCAAGTTGAATAAAACTCTACAACCACCACATGAGGTGGATTAGCCTGGGAGCATAATATCTAGACTCTGATGTTGCTACTTGTTGAGTCCACCCTGCGTTGGATAGGCCGTTTGCAGCAGCAGTCGCAGCTAAGGCGCTTCCCTGCGAAGTGAACTTTCACTGGCCATGGCCAACACCAGCGGCTTGGCAAGGTGCTGTGCAATATCAACGAAGCGGAAGAAAGGTAGTTCGTTAGGTAGATGGCAAGCTAACTAGCGGAAAGCTGGCTCTCTAGGCAGAGGCGACTGCCACCATGGCAACAAAGCTGGCAGTCAGAATGGTTGGGAGGGCAGCTGCTGTTGTGCCGTCATTAGTCGCAGCCTTCAGGTCCTCCTCCGTCATGTCTGCTAACTTAGCTGTTCGTGCAATAAGCCCGTCAAAATATGCATCGCTGCAGGAAAGAACAAGCATATACCGAAATATACAGCATGGGAAAACATGTTATCCGCTTTGGTGGGCTTTGTATGCAAAACCCCTCTAAATTCCCTCGTCGACATTTTGCCCCAACACCAGAAACTTACTCAAAAGGCGCCTGGTTTTTCTCCGCCTCAGGGTTTAGTTTACAGAGGAGCAAAGCTTTTCCTTTTGTAGTTTCAGGCAAATTTTTTCCACTAGCTGCACTTTTGGTAGCGGTGCACTGTGCAACAACGCAGCCGATCGTAGTGCTGTTGGCCCCTAGGAGGTACGCCAGGCTGCCACCAGCATCATTCTCCCATATTGCGTCCCACTTGTTTTGGTAGTCGGGGTTCCTGAATATTAATAAACCGTCGGCAAAACATAGCACAGATGTAATGACGAGAAGCCAGCTTGATGTGAGGCGGTTAGCGTCGCTTGGTAGACGAGCAGCTGGGTAGCTATTTCTTGGGGAACATCGATGTTGCCTCTTCCCATGAGCGAACGGCGGAAGGGTGGTGTCTAAAGTGAGCAGATAAATTTGGCGTGTTCCTACTTGAAGATTGCCAATCCCGCGTCAAGGGCTGCCTGGAACAATTCACGGTAGTTAGGTTTCTCCTGGTACGTGAAAGTGTAGTGGAAGATATCCGTCTGCGGACACAAAAGGGGAGGAAACAAAAGCGATAGTCTGTTTCCCACATTGTTTAGTCAGTAGCATAAATTTCTGCCTTGAATCCTGGAGGTGTTTATGCTGCGGCTAAAAACTGCTGCTGCTAGTGCAAAAGCACGAACACAAAAAGCGGACACAGCGCCGCCTGTTGCAGGTGTTGTGCTCACAAGTTTCCCTTTTTTCACCAATGCAGTGCAAGTGTCGTCAATGGTGACCTCTGCTTCTTCGCCGGTTTCTTCATGTTCTGTGGAGTTTACTGTTCCCGTCAATGTAGAGACAATGTTGTCGTCTTTTGCGACTTCATTGACGTGAACTGGAAGTTTTCCATTGCGGACCAAATTAGCCGCCAAGTAGCCATCTGCAAAAGCAAATACAAATAGGATATGAAGGAAGTATTATACACCTTTGCAATCAGGTTTGGCTCGAGGTCCGTTGCAAATGAGTAGTTGACGGCCTGACTGAGAAGAAGGGGGATAGAAGCAGAGGAATGAGACCAAGAAACAGAAATATATTTACCCTCATCTACGACTGTCGGTGTAAATTTATATTTTATTGTTATTTCGGCCGCCTCTGATTGGAGCCCATAGAGTGCGGCAAGGCAAACAGCCGCTGCGACACTGTACAAGGAGGCCATTGCCAAAGAGTGGGTGGACACCTATCAAAGAGCTGCTTCCAAGAAACAGAGGAGCAGAAAAATCAATGTAATTTTAAGGGTGCAGGGAAGAGAGCAGAGGGGGCTGCGTCCTTTCGCCGGTCCTTGTGTCTCCTCACCAGCGGTCTTTCAATGGGAGGCGGCAGCTGGTTTCGGGTCTAGGGTTTAGGTGCTCGTAAGCCCTAAACTCAAAACAGCAAATAAACACAGAAGTTAAGTTGATATATATATATTGAGTACAAGCCAAAGGTGAAATAGAAAGGGCTTCAATGCAAGAGCGTTGCTTGCGTTGTCCCTTTTCCTGTAGGTGCAGGCTCCTTCCCGCCACAGACTGCTCAGGGAGAAAGTGCAAGTGTCCAGTGTGAGTTATGAACTCCTGAACTACATAATAAAGTAGTAACAAATTTTGTGTTTCCCTACTTGAAGACTGCCAAACCCGCGTCAAGTGCTGCCTGCAGCAATTCAGGGTAGTTAGGTTTCTCCTTGTACTCGAACGTGTAGTGGAAGATATCCTTCTGAGCACCACAAAACACAAAATAAGCAGAGTGATAGCTTGCCTATGCCTATTTTCCCTCAGTCAACAAGCTAAATTGATGCCTTGCTGCTGGCGAAATTTCTGACGTGGCTCAAAGCTGCTGCTGGTGCCAGAGCACGATCACCGAAGGAGGCCAAATTATCCCCGCCTGCAGATGCTGTGCTTACAAGCTTGGATTCTTCCATCAATTCATTGCAACCAGGGTCAGATACTGTGTCTCCTTCTTTTTTGATTGTTTTAGATTCTACCTTTTCCGTCAAGGAGGAAACAATGCTGTCGCCGTGCTCGACTTCGCTGATGTGAACTGGGAGTTTTCCATTGCGGGCCAAGTTGGCCGCCAAATAGCAAGCTGCAAAAAACAAATACGGATAAAAGGTTACGAGAAAGTTATCTCTCCCCGCAAGCAGTCTGGAATGGCTTGGCTTGAGGTCTACTGCAACTGGGTAGTTGACGACCAAACTGCGCAGCAAGGAAAGATAAAGGCAGAGTAACATGGAGACAATAAACAAAAATATATTTACCGTCATCTACGTTTTCTGATTTAAATTGATATGTTACTATTTTCCCGGTTGCCTCTGATTGGATCCCATAGAGTGCGACAAGGCAAACTGCCGCTGCAGCCCTGTACAAGGAGGCCATTGCGACAAAAGGGAGGGAACTATAGCAACAAGATAAAGAGGACTAATAAGTACACTTAGTTTTAAGGGCGCAGGGAATAGGACAAAGAGGGCGGGTTCCTTGGCTGGTCCTAGTGTCTCCTCAACAGCGGTCCCTTTCTACAGGAGGGGGTGGCCGGTGCTCCCCCCACAATAACAACGCATCCACACAGACCCACAAACACGCATAAACGTTTAGATTAAATATATATTGAACGCCAAGTAAATGTGAAATCGGAAGGGCTTCAATACAGAGGCGTTTCTTGCTTTGTCCCTTTTCCTGTTGGCTGAGGGCCCTTCCTCCCGCCACAGGCCGGTACGGTAGGTACCTAGAGCAAGTGTCAAACGGGATTGATAAATTGAGCTTTAAGTGGAGGCAGTCAAAAGCTTTTAGTAAATATCACTATGTGATCAGGAGGAAAATGAAACCAAGGCCCCGGAAGATGCAGGCAAGTCGCACTGTAAGACGCTGCCCATCTGGTAATTCCATCGACGTATAAATGATCTTAAAGATAAATTTGCAGCAATGCAAAAACATAACGAACACTGGTGGGAACAGAGTCTGTGTTCGTCTCATTTTGAAACGTGCTTGACCCGTTCGCTTGTACGTGTTTGCTTGCATCCGTTTGCTTTTATCCATTTGTTCGTATCTGCTTGTTTGTACGTGTTTGCTTGTATCTGTCCGTTTACAGACTTTTTAGGCAGCTTTCATTCACCTTCCGAGTTGTAGTACTATTTGTTTCTCGGTATATTCTTCCTTCCTTTTCTTCCTTGCTTGTGATCGACCAAAAATGAAGGATGAACTTGCAAGTGACAGTAGCTAAGGAAACAACCCGGCAACTGCCCTCGTAAACCTTAACAAGCACCTGCATATGTCCTGCTCAACACAGTAAAAATGCCCCGACTGCGGCTTTCCCATGCTTACCCCAATGGCTTCTGACTTGCTCTAGACTAGCGTTGCCCGTTTCAGACGTAAAGTACTTTTGTTGGTTTGGTTGTTTGTTTGAACCTACAACATGGTTACTGCCACCTGCCTGGGAGCAGATCTACCTGTACACTGTTCGCCGTCCGAAAGGACAGGAATATTGTTGAATATGACCAAACTTCACCACCAAATGAATGCTGAACTAATTGCTGCAACTTGGCGAAAAGAATCAAGCAACCTTACGTGATGGAGTGACCTGCAAACATAATATCTGGACTCATACCGAGGCGCGCCGCCTCCACGCTGCGTCAGATCTGCTGTTTCTAGCAGCAGTCAACGCTCAGAGGCTGCTCCAAAAACAAGTGAACCTTGACTACCAAAAGCCAATAAGGGAGGCTTGGCAAAGTTCGCTGCAAAATGAATGAGGAGGAAGGCGGTTCTTTAGCTGGATGGCTAGCTAACTAGAGGGACGCTCCCTCTCTAGGCAGGCAGGGCTGTCAGCACGGCAACTAAGCCGGCGGCCAGAAGGGTAGGGACAGCAGCAGCTGCAGTTCCGTCGTTAGTAGGAGCCTTCAGGTCCTCTTCTGTCATATCTGCTAACTTAGCTGTTCGCGCAATAAGTCCGGTGAAATACTCATCACTGCAGGAAAAGACAAAGAGACATAGAAACAGGCATGCCACATGGGAAAACACGGCATCTGCTTTGGTTTGGCACTTGTATGGAAATTCCTTCTAAAGTCCCTTCTGGAAGTTGTGCCGCAACCCCCAAAACTTACTCAAAAGGGGCTTCGCCCTTCTGCGCTGCAGGTTTTAGTGTACAGAAAAGCACAGCATTTCCTGTCGGAGTTGCAGTAGAACTTCTTCCACCAGGATTTGTACTTTTTTCGGTAGTGCATTGCCCAATGACGCAGCCGATCGTAGTGCTGTTGGCACCTAGAAGGTATGCCAGGCTGCCACCAGCATCATCATTCCATATCTTCCCCCAGTTGTTTTGGTATTCCGCGTTCCTAAAGACAAAACAACAGTCTCCGCAACACAACACAAATGTTATGGTGAGAAGTTGGCTTGATGGGAGGCTTTTGGACTGGCTTGGTTGATGCGCAGCTGATTAGCTAATTGCGGGTTAACATCGCTGTTGCCTCTTCCCATGCGCAAACGGCGCAAGGGTCGTGTCAAAAGTGCTCATAAATTTGGTGTTTCCTTACTTGAAAATTTCCAATCCCGCTTCAAGGGCTTTCTGGAGCAATTCACGGTAGTTAGGACTGCTCTTGGAAGCGCTGTCATTGTACTCGAACGTGTAGTGGAAGATATCCTTCTGCGCACAAGAAAGACGAAGAAACAAAGCTGATTGTCTTACTGTCTCCCGCCTATCTCCGTCAACAACCCAAATTGCTGCCAAACTCCTGTCCAAGTGTTGAAAGCTGCTGCTGCAGGTGCCAGAGCACAACGCGGAGGACAAATTATCGCCTGTTGCAGAAGGTGTACTCACTAGTCCTTCTGGTTCCACTAGTACACTGCAAGTCTTGTCAATGGTGTCCCGTTCGTTTTCAACGGGTACTTTGCTCTCTTTGGTTTTTACAGTTTCCGTCAGCGTAGAGACAAGGTTGTCGTCCTTTGCGACTGCACTGATGTGGACTGGAAGTTTTCCATTGCGGACTAAGTTAGCAGCTACGTATCCAGCTGAAACAAGCAAATACACATAAAAGGGTGAGGGAAAGTCCCATGTATGCACAATCAAGGTGGAATGATTTGACTGGAGGTGTGCTGCAGCCGACTACTTGACGGCTTGAGTGCAAACAACGTAAGAAGAAGCAGAGGTCCATGAAAATAAAGATTGGAAAAATTTTTACCGTCATCTACGACGATCGGTGTAAATTTATATGTTATTGTTGTTCCCGCCGCCTCGGACTGGAGCCCGTAGAGTCCGACGAGGCAAACTGCCGCTGCCGTCCTGTACAAGGAAGCCATTGCGACAGAAAGGAAGGAGCCCCAGAAACGTGTTTTCTTCAAATATTAGGGGGAGCCGAAAGACATATGTAATCTTGAGGGCTCAGGGAAGAGGGCAAATAGGACTGGTCTCTTTGGCTGGTCCTTGTGTTTCCTCAACAGCGGTCCCTCACGAAGCCGGGGAAGCCGGTGCATGCCCACAACTACAAAGCGCGTAAGCGCGACTAAACAAAAGTGAAGACACACAAAAAGTTAAGATTACATGTGCTTAATGCAAATCAATGCTTGGACAGGGATGACTTAAATAAAAAAGCTTTGCTTTCTTCGACCCCATTCCTTTTGGGCGACGGCCCCTCCCCCTCCACAGACCGCAGGTGTCTAAGGCGACTTATAAGCCTCTGAAATACATAGAAGGCAGTGGTTCTAGCATTTAATTGGTAGTATGAAGTCCACAGAGTTCCTCAGACATATTTCAGCTTATTCGGCTTAGTTATACACTGGCGGGTCGCCTACTCGCAGCTGAAAGCTGGAATAAGGTTTTAAACGCAACTACGAAGCCAGGGAAGCGGGTTAGCCACGACGCTGGAAGCTGTAGGCGAGCGAAGCACTCTAGAACCCTCTCGAGCTGACAATACCAGCTGAGTATAAATTTTCTGGTGCCGCCAGAATCCGTGCTCTGTTCCTTTTGAAACGCGTTTGAGCCGTTAGCTTGTATGTGCTTGCTTGCATCTGTTTGCTTGCATCTATTTGTTTGTGTCTCTCTTCTTGTTCGTCTTTGCTTGTACCTGTCCGTCTACACAATTTTTGCAGCTTTATTCCCTACTCGTAATGCCATTTGTTTCGCGCTATGTTCATCTTTCCTCCCCTTCACTGCCTGCCATCGTGCAAAAAAACGAAAGATGACTTTAGAAGTAATGGTATCAGCACAAGAGAAGTAACCTGCAAGTTAGTCTCACAAACCTTCACTCAGAAAGCAGGTGCACCTCTGCTGCTCAACACCGTACAAATGCCTTCACTGCAGGCACTTTGACCTTACACCAGTGGCTTTTTTCCCACTCCAAACTGCCGTTGCCCGCTTTAGAAGTTAAGCATTTTCTTTTATTTGTTGTATTCTTCGTTTGAATCTCCGAATATGGCTTTCTCCTACGTGTCTAGGAGTAGATCTACCCGCACGCAGCTCGTCGTCCAAACGGACAAGCATATTGTTAAATGTGATCAAACTTCACGGCAAAATGAAGGCGGAAATAGTTGCTACAACTTGAAGAAAACATAATCACCGTATGAGGTAGTGCGGCCTTCGACCATAACATCTAAACTCTTATGTCGCGGCGTATTGAATCCATGCTGCGTCGGGTTTGCTCCTTGTAGCAGCAGTCAAAGTTGGTTGCTTCCTCATCAAGTGAGCTTTCACTGGCCAAGGCCAATAGGGGCGGCTTGGCAAAGTGCTGTGGCAAATCATTGGAACGAAAGGCACGTAGTTCGTTAGCTGGGCGGCCAGCTAACTATCGGGACTCCGTCTCCCTAAGCAGAGACGGCTGTCACCATGGGAACCAACCGGGCAGCCAGAATGGTAGGGGCGGCAGTTGCTGCTGTGGCGCCATTAGAGGGAGCTTTCAGGCCATCTCTTCTGTCATGTCTGCTAGCTGAGCTGTTTGACCAACAACTTCCGTGAAATACTCAGGTGCTGTGTAAAATGGATGAAGCGGAATGGAGGTAGCCCGTTAGCTGGATGGCCATCCAACTAGCGGAAAGTTGCCTTTCTAGGCAGATGCGACTGTCAGCATGGCAACCACGCCCGCACTCAGAATGGTAGGGATGGCAGCTGTTGCTGTGGCGTCGTTAGAGGGAGCCTTCAGGTCCTCTTCTGTCATACTTGCTAATTTATCTGTTCGTGCAATAAGTCCGTCGTAGTACTCCTCACTGGAGGAAAAGGCAAACAGGCACCAGGATAGACACACAGGAATGGAAAATATGTCATCACATATCATTACCTGAGGTGGACATTTGTGTGGAAATCCCTTCTAAATTCCCCTTTGGTAGTTGTGCAGCAACACCCAAAGCTTACTCAAACGGTGCCTTGCTCTTTTCTGCTGCAGGTTTCAGTTCACAGAAGAGGACAGCTTTTCCTGTCGGAGTTGCAGTACTTCTTCCACCGGGAGTTGTACTTTTTTCGGTGGTGCACTGCCCAATGACGCAGCCGATCGCAGTGCTGTTGGCCCCTAAAAGGTACGCCAGGTTGGCCCCATCATCATCCTGCCATATCGTTTCCCATTGGTTTTGGTTTTGACTGTCGCTGAAGACAAATAAACAGTCGGCACAACACAGCACAGATGTAGTGGTGAGATATTGGCTTGATGGAAGGCGATGGGTGGGGCTTCTTTGGTAGATGTGCAGCTGATTAGCTGTTTGGTGGGGAAGGCAGCGGTCGTCCTTTCCCATGCAAATGAAGCACTATGGACACATCTGTACTGAAGATTAATTTGGCTTTTTCCTACGTGAAGACTTTCAATCCTTCGTCAAGTGCTGCCTGCAGCAGTTCACGGTAGTTAGGACTCTTCTGGGAAACGCCCTCCTCGTACTCGAATGTGTAGTGAAAGATATCCTTCTGCGCAACAAAGAGGGCAAAACAAACGTAATAGTCCGTCTGTGCTCCGTTACTCTCGGTCAATAGGATAAATTGCTGCCTAATTTCTGCCGATGTTTATGATGTGGTTGATAGCTGCTGCCGCTGGTGCCAAAGCACGAACACACGGAGGACAAAATACCGCCTGTCGCAGATGGTGTACTCACAAGTCCGTTTGGCTCCACCAGTTCGCTGCAGGTTTCGTCAATGGTGACAGCTTCTTCTGGTTCACCTGAGAAGGTTTTTTCCTTTTCTTTGGACTGTACCTTTTCCGTCAAAGTAGAGACAAGGTTGTTCTCTTTTGCGACTTCACTGATGCGAACTGGAAGTTTTCCATTGCGGACCAAGTTGACCGCGAAGTAAGCAGCTGTAGAAAACAAATACACACAAAGTGCTACAGAAGAGTTATATATATGCGCAGTCAATATGGAGTGACTTGCCTTAGGTCTGTTGTAGCGGAGTAGTTGGCGTTCTGGCAGTGAACAATCTGGGGAGAAACACAGGAAGACAGAAATGGAAAACGAAATTACACTTACCGTCATCTGTGACGACCGGCTTAAATTTGTATTTTATTGTTGTTTGGGCGGCCTGTACTTGGAGCCCATGGAGCGCGACGAGGCAAACTGCCGCTGCCGTCTTGTACAAGGGGGCCATTGCGACAGAAGGGAAAAAACCTTAACAAGGTGTCCAAAATCAGAAAAAGCAGAAAATATATTTGATCTTTGACTTGCAGAGAAGAAGGCAAAGGGGGCTCAGTTCTGGTCCTTGTGTCTCAGCAGCGGTCCTTGAACGGGAGGCGGGGATCCTTGCTCTCTCACAAATAAAAAGCGCCCAACCAACACCTCAAACACACGCAAAAGTTAAAATTATATGTTTACGGAAATGAAAGGTGAAACAGAAAGATGTTGCTTCCTTTGCCCCTATTCCTGCTGGTTAGAGTCCACTTCCTCCCGCAACAGGCTTGGATCGCAGTATAGAGCACGTGTCCAAGCCGAGTTATGGACTTCTGAAGTACACACAATGTTGGACTAATAAATAAAGTTTAAAAAAGTCTATAAATTAGTGTTACTAGCCTTTCAAGAGGCAGCATTATGGGCACAGAATTCCTTAGACACATTTCAGCTTCTTCGTCTCGCACATAGTCGGGTAACGCACTCGCATAAAGCAATAAGGCCCTCGTACGAAAGCAGCTGGGAAAGCTACTAAAAGCGCTGGAGGACGAATGTCCCAGCAGCGGATAGACGCTGTAGCCTCCAAGCAAGTAAATATGGGTTTGAAAGCGCACTTAGAGCATCTGGAAGAGAGAGACACGAGGGACAATAGAGCAACAAACAATAATTCGAGTATGTATACATTTCAAGCTTCTCAGTGTGAGGAAAAAGTTTTGTGGCACTGAGAATGTACGCTAGCTGCAGTCCGCATGTAAGGAAATGTGGTTCTTATAAATCTGAAACCAACAATTTAAAAAGCTTCAAGCAATCTCTGTCTATTTTGGGTTCCGAGGAAGTGAAGGGCGACACGGAACAGGAAGGCAGCAAAGGCATTCTTTAGGGAGCGAAAGCGAAGAATGAAACTCAGACAAAAGAAAAAGGCAAATAGAGTTGAAAATGAAGACGGTCAAAATCATTCCAGAAACGCAGCTTAAATCCACCTATGAAATCAGGCGATCAAAAAAATCAGGGCTGTCGAATCTGTAGGCAGGTTAAACGCTGTAAGACGACGCCGAGCTGATAATACCAGCTGAGTATACATTCTCATAACGATAAATATGCAGCAGCACAAAAACAGAAAGAACAAAGGTGCCAGCAGAATCCCTGCTCTTCTCCCTTTGAAATGTGTTTGACCAGCTTGCATATATATGTTTGCTCGCATCTGTTTGCTTGTACCTGCTTGTTCGTATCAGTCGGTTTTTAGGTGCTTGTTTTCTCCCGCGCTGGTCTACACAGTTTTTGCTGCTTTATTTTGTCTTCCGGTTCTTAGTGCTATTTTCTGTGCTCGCGTGCCACCTTTCTTCGCCTTCCCTGCTTGTGACCAACCGAAAAACAAGTAAAGAAAGACAAGCTTGGAAATGGCGCCAACAGCAAATGACAAATAACCCCACAGTTGGTGGTGTTGGTGGTGTGAACCTTAACTCAGCAAGCACCTGCACTTCTTCTCAACACAAAACCAATGCCTTCAATACAGGCTCCCTTTCCTTACACCCATGACTTCTGGTTTGCTCTAGGCTGACGTTGCTTGCGTCAGAGGCCCAGTACCTTTATAGTGGTTTAATTATTTGTTTGAATCTCCAACATGGTTTCCTTCTACGTGCCTGGGAGTAGATTTACCCGCACGCTGCTTGCAATCCAAACTAACAGGTATTTTGTTCAATATAACCAAAGCTCAGGACAAAGTGTAGGCGGAAATAATTGCTGCTAGTTGAAGAAGACACCACAACCATATGAGTTCCAGTAGCCTGGGAGCACAGCGTCCGAATCCTTATGTTATTGTGTGCTGCCTCCTGGGCACGTCAGGCCAAGTCTGAATCAGAAGTCAAAAGCTAGTACTCCCCCAAGAGGTAGACCTTGACTGGCCAAGGCCAGTAAGGGCGGCTTAACAAAGTACTGTGCAAAAACAATGAAACGGAACGGAGGTAGTTCGTTAGCTAGATGGCTAGCTAGCTAGCAGGAGGTTGCCTCTCTACGTAGAGAGGGCTGTCAGCATGGCAAACAAGCTGGCACTTAGAATGGTAGGGATGGCAGCTGCTGCTGTGCTATCATTAGAGGGCGCCTTCAGGTCCTCATCCGTCATTTCTGTTAATTTAGCTGTTCGTGCAATAAGTCCGGTGAAATACTCCTCACTGCAAGAAGGGACAAACGCACACGGATACAGACGCACACACTCGAAAAACGCTTCTAACACTGATGGGTACTTGTATGCAAATCATTTCCAAAGCCCATGTTGGAAGTCGTCCCCCGAAAATCAAAACTTACTCAAAAGGCGCTGTGCCCTTCTCCACTTTAGGGCTTAGTTCGCAAAAGAGAACAGCTTTTCCGGTCGAATTTCCATCCGAATTTCTTGAGTCACCAACTTGAGTTGCTTTTTTTGTACACTGCCCAATGACGCATCCAACTGCAGTGCTGTTGGACCCTAGAAGATATGCCAGGTTGGCACCATCATCATTCCCCCAGATCTCTCCCCATTGACTTGGGTATTCTTTGCTATTAAAAAGTAACAAGCAGTCAGCACAACACAGCACAAGTGTAATAATGAGAAGCTGAGTGGATGGAAAGTGGCGAGGCTGGCTTAGTAGATGCGCAGCTCAGCTGCGCAGTGGGTACTATTGCTGTTGCCTGTTCCTATGGAAGTACAGTTCAAGGCAACTGTTCGTAGGGAAGGCGTACACGGCATTTTCTTACGGAAAGACTTTTATTCCAGCGTCAAGTGCTTTCTGCAGCAATTCACGATAGTTGGGACTGTCGGTGTAATCGAAACTGAGATGGAATATATCTTTCTGCACACCCAAAAGATAGAAGGCAAAGCGACAACTTTCCCATGTTCAGTCGGTTTCAAACTACAGGCTAAACGCTTGCCTAATCTCTGTTCTGTTTTACTAAGTGGTTTAAGGCTGCTTTTGCTGCCGACTCCATTGCACAAGCATCGAGAGAAAAGGCACAGACTCTTGCCTCCTGCAGTGGTTGTGCTCACAAGACTTAGTGCTTCCACTAATTCTTTGCACGTATCGTCAGTTGCTTCGTCTGTTTGCTTGTCGATCCCCTTGAGTTCTACTTTTCGCGTTAAAGTAGAAACAAGGCCGTCGTCTTTGGAGACCTCACTGATGTGAACTGGAAGTTTTCCATTGCGGACCAAGTTAGCAGCCAAATAACCAGCTGCAACAAACAAATACAAATAAAAGGTTACAGGAAGGTTATTTACTTACGCTTCAATGTATAGTGACTCGCCTTGGGGTCTGTAGCAGCCTAGTAGCTGGCGGTGTAACTGAAGACAAGTTGGGAAGAAGGTACAGATATATTTACCGTCCTCCACTTTGAAGGCCTTAAATTTATATGTCGTTTGGTTCGTCGCCTCAGATCGGAGCCCATAGAGTGCGACGAGGCAAACAGCCGCTGCCGTCTTGTACAGGGAGGCCATTGCGACACAAGGGAGGTAAACTCAGCAGTGTCTTTCTTTCCAAAATAAGAAGGAGTAAAAAGTACGTTTGATTTTAAGGGAAAAGAGAGAAAGGGGCTACTTTAAGTGTGCAGGGAGTATGGCAAAAGGGGCTGGGTTCTTCGGCTGGTCCTTGTCTTTTCCCCAACGGCGGTCCTTCAACCTGGGGTGGCTGGTGCTGCGGTCCCGCAGGACTGTGAGGCGACCAAAAGAAACCATAAACGCACACAAAAAATTAGATTATATGCAATTAAGAGGAACCAAAGTTTAAATAGTAGGGATTTCAACCCAAATATGTTGTTTGCTTTGCAAGGAACGCCCTTCTCCGGGTGGGCAGAGGCCGCTTCCTACCGCAAGACACCGCTTGCGTCGCAACGTAGATCAAGTGGGCGACGCGAGGAATGAACTTTTGAAATACAGAAACTGTTGGATTAATATATAAAGTCATTCGAAATGTATAGAGCAGTATCAGTGGCTTTTCAAGAGCCAGCGTAAACGGTACAGAGTTCTTCAGACTTATTCCTGCTTCATCGTCTCGCGTATACAACGGCGGGTCACCTACTCGCAAGTAGAAACCGTCGTTATCGTCCGCAGATTCTCCCACAAACAAACAACGCCCTAGTGCAACAACAGTTGGGCCATTCTGGAAGTCCAGAATAATTTAAAAGAAGTGAAACCAACGGCAAGCGGCTCAGGAGCAGCTGGATGCAGTAGGCTCCGCGCAAGCAAACATGAGTTTGATATGGGAACAAGAGAGCACCGGTCAAAGTGAGACACGAGAGACAGAATGATTAATAAGAAGACAAATAATCATATCGAAGATCTATACCTCAAACTTGTCAGCGTTTGTCAGCGTGGGGGAGGGTTTTACAGCACGGGGAACGTAAGCTAGCTGCAGTCTTCACGGAGTGGAATAGGGCGGTTATAACTCTAAACCTGGCATCTGAAATAGTTGCAGACATACAGAAGAAGGGAAGGTAGCTCCGCTGGCATGAAGCAAGACAGATAGACAGGAACGCAACGGAGGCAGCCTTAAAAGAGCGAAAACGAGGAACGAAACTCGGAATGAACGAAGAAGCAAAATACAGCTCTACATGGAAGCAGTCAAAACACCTCCGGAAAGATAGTTCATATGGAACTACAAAATCAGGAGATAAAAGAAATTAAGGCCCTGGAAGGTTTAGGCAGGTCAAGCATTAAAATTCTGTCGGGATGATAATACTACCTCAGCATACTTGCTCCTCAAAGTAAATATGCAGCAACCTACATAAAAAACGCCGGTGCCTACAAGATCCGTGCTCTTCTCCTTTTGAAGAGTGCTTTGCTCGTTTGCTTGTAGATGTTTCCTTGCAGCTGTTTGCTTTTATCTATTTGTTCGTATCAGTGCGTGTCAGTGTGTTTGTACGTGTTTGTTTGTAGTTGGCCTGTGCGCTTGTCTAGACATATTTTGCAGCATTTCTCTCATCTGCAATTGTTAGTATTATTTGCTTCCCTGTTGCCATCTTTCCTCCCCTTCCGTGCTCATGAGTGACCGGAAAAGGAAGAGAAATGAATTTGGAAGTGAGGCCAATAGCATAAGACAGACAACGCGACAGTTGGGGTTTTAAACCTGCACTCAGCAAGCAGCTGCACCTTTCGCGCTCAACACCATGAAAATGCCTTCAATGCCTTCGTTGTGTCCCCCCATCCATGGCTTCTAAAGTGCTATAGACTGGAGTTGCCTGCTTCAGGTGTTAATGATATCCCTATATAGTGATATTAATTGTCTACTTGAATCTCCAGCATGGCGTTCTTCTACCTGCCTAGGATTAGATAGACATGCACGCTGCTCGCCGCCCAGACGGAAAACCATAGTTCTGAATATAATTCAAGTACACTACATGAACAAAAGTTGAAATCACTGCTGCAAGTTGAAGAAAATAGCACAACCACCATACGAAGTGGAGTGGCCTGCGAGAATAATATCTGAACTCGATGCCGCTGCTGCGTCCTGTTTCTACGCTGCTTGGGATCTGCTGTCAGCAGCAACCGGCAAAGCTAAGCTGTTCCCGCACCAAGTTAACCTTGACTGGTCACGGTCAATAACAGCGGCCTGGCAAAACGCCGTGGAAAATCAATGAAGCTGAAGGGAACTAGTTTGTTGTCTGGATGGCCAGCTAACTAGCGGGAAGCCGCTTCTCTAGGCGAAGACGACAGCCAGGATGGCGGCAAGGCTGGCAGTCAGAATGCTCGGGACGGCAGCAGCTGCTCTGCCGTCATTAGAGGGAGCTTTCAAGTCCTCCTCTGTCATATCTGCTAACTGTGCCGTTCGTGCGATAAGTCCTTGGAAATAGTCATCACTGCAAGAAAAGACAAACAGACACGGACACAGAGATACAGCAACGAAAACACATCATATATTGCGATGAGTACTTGCAAGGAAACCCTTTGGCGACCCGGTGGTGTCGCGCCACCGGGTCAGTGCCCAAAGCGGGACATGAACTTCTGAAACATAGAAAACGTTAGGTTAATCCATACACTTCAAATAAATTTACAAAGCAATGATTTGCTCCCCCAAGAGGCGTCATAACAGCCTAGAGTTCCTCAGACGTATATCAATACGCGGGGGCGTTAGATTTACGCAGCAGGAACCTGTTGCCCTTGTTTTGCCCACTCTCCCCCAGGCTTGATGCAGTCCTAGTAAAAAGACAGTTTAGGCTGTTGCCTGAACCGCGGGAGCCACAGAATAGTTGAAAGAGGGAAAGCAGCTGCAGCACCTCAAAGGCTGTAAGCTGTAGAATCCAAGCAACCGAATATGAACTTGCAAATGAAAGGACAGAGCAACAGTCAGAGACAGGCATGAGTGGGATAATAACGAATAAGTGAACAAACAGTAGCACCATAGAGGTGTTTCGCAAACATTACCAGCTGCGAGAAAATATTGCACCACTGAAAATGAATGTTAGGCGCTGCCATCTTGAGGCAGCGGTTTAAGCGGTTTTCGCGGACACCGGGAATGACGGATTTAACCGAATGTTAGCAGAGGCAGTAGTGAACCAGAAGAAAGGAGAATCAAAACCCAGACAAGAAAAAACAAACTCAAGTCTACAAGGAGGCAGTCAATGCCTCCTTGTAGACAAAGGCGTTCACCTGCAGCAACGAAAATAGATAGCCCACCAAGAGAAAGTCCGGAAGCTATACGCGGGTCAAATATTGTAAGACGCTGCCGATATGATGATACCAGCTGAGTATAAGTTCTCCTACAGAAAAGTAAGCAGCGCTGAAAATACATAAACAAAGCTAACACCACACGTTTTTTTGCGCGTTTCTCCTTATTAACCAAGTTTGCTCCGTCTGCTTGTGTATATTTGCTCATATCAAATATACACAAGCAGCCGGGTACTAGCAAGGAAGTACCAGCAAACATAAGCTGGTATCTCCTTGCTAGTACCCAGTACACACACAGAACAGCTCATCGCCTGTTGTTGACGGTGTGCTCACAAGGTCTTCTGGTTCTACTAATGTATTGCAAGTATCGTCAATGGTTCCTGGTTCTTCTTCAACGGTTTCTGTGACTTCTTTGGATTTTACTGTTTCTGTAGTGCCTGGCACTACAATTGACCTCCGTCGCCACCCCTCGAGGCTTAGTAACGCGAAAGAGCATGAAAGGGGCTAAAGGAGATAGAATACTTAGGGATTTAAGGCACTTTTAGAGAAAAAGAAAACCAAATAGGTTCAGGGTTCTCGCTAGCCTACACCGGCCATGGGGCTGGATGCGAGGTTGGTGCCGTGACTCTGGCACTGACCCTCTGAGAGGGTCAACAATCAGTTCTATTATTCTGGGTTTTCTTACCTTTCAATAATATGAACTCAATTGTATATGGTTATTAATGGTAAACAGTAGTTGTCTGGCGAGAGCCATGGATTTTAGAGAGCAGATGCAGAGTGTGCACTTAGTCTCACTAGCCCAGGGATCATACGTATTAACAGTGTAGGCCAGCTGTTCACTACAGTTTCCGTCAAGTTAGAGACAAGGTTGTAGTCTTTTGTTACTGCACTGATGTGAACTGGAAGTTTTGCATTGCTGGCCAACTTAGCCGCCAAGCATCCAGCTTCAACAAACAAATGCAAATAAAATGGTTACCAGAAAGTTCTATATATGTACAGTCAATTTGGTATGACTTGCCGTGAGGCCTGTTGCAGCCGAGTACTTGGCGGTGTGGCTGCGAACAAGGCATGAAGAAGCAGCGGTACACAGAAATAAAGACTGAATGTTTGTTTACCGTCATCTACAATGATTGGTGTAAATTTATACGTTATTGTTTGGTTCGCCGCCTGTGGCCGAAGTCCACAGACGGCGACAAGGCAAATTGCCGCTGTCGTCTTGTACAAGGAGGCCATTGCGACAGAAAGTAGGGAAGCCTAGCAATGTATATTTTTCAAAATAAGGAGGTGTAAAGAGTATACTTGATTTTAGTGGTGCAGATAGTAAAGGGGTGAGTGTGTTCTATGGCTGGTCTTTATGCCCCCTGAACAGCGGTCCTTCACCAAAGGGGTGGCAGCTGCTGCTCCCCCACAACCAGAAAACGCTCAAGAAAACCAAAAAAGCATATAAGAGTTAAAAATAAAAATATTTAATGCAAAAAAGTGAAATATGAAGGGCTTCAGTGCAAAGACATTGCTTGTTTTGTCCCTATTCCTGATGGGTAAAGGTCACTCCATGCCGCTAAACACCGCTGGGATGGCAAGCAGAACAAATGTCCGACGCAGGCCGTCAGCTTCTAAAGGAAGGTAGACTTTTATTACAAAAATTAATATAATTAACTGTAATTATTATGTTAGCTCTTACTTTTTTTTTACAGAATCTAATCATCTAATCATTTTAATATAGAACAACGTTTATTACAAAAATTATTATATTTTAATATATCTAGAACCCTACACGCAAACCGTCAAAACCCTTCCAGAAAAAAGTTTAAACCCAGTCCAAAAAACGTTCAAGCGCAAATCTGAATTCGGGAAATCAAGGGAACCAAGCTGCTGGAAGCTGTAGGCGAGTCCAACGCTTAAAAGGCAGACGGGCTCATAATGCAAGCTGAGTATAAATTCTCTCTCTACATGCAACAATATAAGTACCTACAGAATGCCGGCGTCAACAGCATCCGGTTTTTTTTTCTCTTGAAACGTGCTTGACTCGTTTTCTGGTATAAATTTGCTTGTAATCCGCTTGCGTGTTTCTACGTCGCTCGCATCAGGCTGATTGCGCGCGCTTGTTTGCATCTGCCTGTTTGTGCGTTTGTCTACACAATTTTTGCAAGCTGTCATTTCTGATCCAAGTCCTAATACAATTTGTTTTGCTTTATTGACATATTGCATCCCTTTCCTGCCTGTGCTTGACCAAAAAAAGGACGAATTTGAATTATAGGTTGATGTCGGTCTAATTGTTTGTCGGAATCTCGAACGTGGTTCTCTCCTACATGCGTGGGAATTTATCTACCCCCATGCTGCTCGGCATCCATCCAGACAGGCAAACTGTTGAATACAATCAAGCTTCCCTAAAAAATGAAAGCTGAAATACTCGCTGCAAGTTGAAGAAAACACCACAACCACCGTAGGAGGTGGGGTAGCCTGGGAGCATACATAATATGTGAACTCATGTTTCTCAGTGTTGCCTCCACGTTGCACCGCATCTGCTGTTTGCAGCAGCAAAGCTGGGGCCGTGCTCCCTTACCAAGTGGAGCTTCACTGGCCATGAGCGCCTCCGTTAATAAGAAAGTAATAGTGTTTTAGGTCAATAGGGCAGGCTGGGGAAAGCGTTGTGCAAAATTAATGAAGCGGAAGGGAGGCAGTTCGTTAGCTGGATGTTTGCCGAACCAGCGGGAAGTCGCCTCTCTAGGCAGAGGCGGCTGTCAGCGTGGCAACCAGGCAGGCAGCCAGAATGGTAGGTACGGCAGCAGCTGCTGTTCCGACATTCGAGGGAGCCTTCAGGTCATCTTCTGTCATGTCTGCTAACTTAGCTGTTCGTACAATAAGCCCGCTGAAATACTCCTCACTGCAAGAAAAGACAAACACACACCTAGACAGACATAGAGAGTCGGAAAACACCGCTTCTCCTTTGGTGGGTACCTGTATGGAAACTGTTACTGCAGTCCCTGCTGCAAGTTGTGCCCCAACCCCCAAAACCTACTCAAATGGGGCCGTGCCTTTCTCCGCTTCAGGCTTTAGTTCGCAGAAAAGCACAGCCTTTCCTGTTGCGGTAGCTGTCGAAATTTTTGCATTATCACCTCCACTTTTCTCCGTGGTGCACTCTCCAATGACGCAGCCGATCGTAGTGCTGTTGGCGCCTAGAAGGTAGGCCAGGCTGCCACCAGCATCGTCCTGCCATATATTTTGCCACTGATTTTGGTAATCCGTTTTCCTGAAAAAAAAATAAGGGTCGCTACAACGGAGCACAAAGGTAATGGTGAGGAGTTGGTTTGATGGGGACCGGCGAGGCTGGCTTCGTACGGGCGCATCTGCTTAGTTTTTTTGTGGATAACATCGCTGTTGCCTTTTCTCATGCACATTACGCACGACAGGCATATATATGCAGTGAAAGGGAATTCGTTTTCTTCCTACGTGAAGACTTTCAATCCTGCGTCAAGGGCCCCCTGCAGCAATTCACGGTAGTTAGGACTGCTCTTGGAATTGTTGTCCGTGTACTCGAATGTGTAGTGGAAGATATCCTTCTGCGCACCCAAAAGATAAAGAAACAAACGTAACAGTCTGCCCGTCTTCCTTATCGCGCAGCCAATAAGCTAAGTTGCTGCTCAGTTCCTGTCGATGTTTATGATGTGGTTGAAAGCTGCTGCTGCAGGTGCCAGAGCGCGAACACACAGAGAGGCCGAACCATCGCCCGTTGCAGATGGTGTGCTCACAAGTCCGTCTGGTTCCACTAGTACACTGCACGTATCGTCAATGGTGACCGGCTCTTCTGGAAACGTTTGTTCATTTTCTTTGGATTGGACTTCTGCCGTCAAAGTAGAGACCAAGCCGTTGTCTTTTGCGACTTCACTGATGTGAACTGGAAGTTTTCCATTGCGGACCAAGTTGGCAGCAAAGTAGGCAGCTGTAGAAAACAAATACACAGAAAAGGTTACATGAGAGTTATGTTATATGCGCCGTAAACGTGAAATGATTTGCCTTGAAGTCTGTTGTAGCCGAGTAGTTGGTTTTCTGGCGGCGAACAAGGTGGGGAGACGCATAGGAAGACGGAAATAAAAAACCAAAATCACATTTACCATCATCTACGACAACCGGCTTAAATTTATATTTTATTTTTGTTTGGGCGGCCTCTGATTGGAGCCCGTGCAACGCGACGAGGCAAACTGCCGCTGCCGTCTTGTACAAGGAGGCCATTGCGAGAGGAGGAAGATAACCTTAACAAGGTGTCCAAAATAAGAAGAAGAAGAAAATGTATTTGATCTTGCAGACCAGAAGACGAAGAGGGCTCAGTTCTTTGGCTGGTCTTTGTGTCTCATCAGCAGCGGTCCTTGAACTGGAGGCGGGGATCTGCACTCCCCCACAAATAAAAAGCGCTCAACCAAAACATCGAACACATGCAAAAATAAAAAATTATATATGTTTACCCCAAATAAGGGCGAAGTAGAAAGGTGTTGCTTCCCTTGCCCCTACTACTGCTGGTTAGAGCCCACTTCCTCCCGCAACAGACCGCTTGGATCGCAGTATAGAACACGTGTCCAAGCCGAGTTATGAACTTCTGAAGTACGCGCAGTGTTGGACTAGTGGATAAAGTTCAACAAAGTCTATAAATTAGTGTTACTAGCCTTTCAAGAGGCAGCATTATGGGCACAGAGGTCCTTAGACACATTTCAGCTTCTTCGTATTACACACACGCGGGTAACCCACTCGCATTTAGACCCGCCGAGTTGTTTGCAGATTCGCCCACAAAGCAATAAACACCCCATGCGAAAACACCTGGGAAAGGTCCTAAAAGCGTTGCAAACAATGGATAATTAATGGGAATAGGGTGCAGCGCGAATGTCCCAGCGTCAGCTAGACGCTGTAGCCCCCAAGCAAGTAAATACGAGTTTGAAAGCGCAATTAGGGCAGTTGCCAGAGAGGAAAACGAAAGACAGAATAGAGAATAGGACAACAAACAATAACGCCGAATAGATATACATTTCAAGCTTCTCAGTGTGAGGGCATGTTTTGCAGCACTGAGAATGTATGTTAGCTGCAATCTCCATGTAAAGGAATATGGTTACTATACATCTGAAACCAACACAAGAACTGCAAACAAATTCTTTCTGTTTTGGGTTGAGATAACGTGAAGGGCGACAGAGAGACAGGAAGGCAACAGAGGCATTCGTGAGGAGCGGAAACGAGAAACGAAACAGAGATATGAAAAAGGCAAATAGAGTTGCAAATGGAGACAGTCAAAAGTCCTTCCGGAAAAACAGTTCAAATGCAACTATGAAATCAGCAAATTAAAAGAATCAAGGCCGTGGAATCTGTAGGCAGGTCAGACACTGTTAAGACCCTGTCGAGTTGATAATGCCAGCTGATTATACATTCTCTTAACGATAAATATGCAGCAGTACAAAGGCATGAAGAACAAGGGTGCCAGCAGAATCCCCGCTCTTCTCCTTTTGAAGCGTCTTTGACAAGTTCGCTTATATATGTTTGCTTGCATCTGCTTGCTTGTACCTGTTTCTTCGTATCAGTCTTTTTGTACGTGCAGTTTGCTTTAGCGGTGGTCTACACAACTTTTGCTACTTTATTTTGTCTGCCGGTTCTTAATACTACTTCCTGTGCTCGCGGGCCACCTTTCCTCGCCTTCCCTGCTTGTTAACGACCGAAAAAGAGAGGTAAAGATAACCTTAAAATGACATCAACAGCAAGGGAGAAATAATCCCACAGTTGGTCGTGTAAACCTTAACTCAGCAAGCATCTGCATCTCTCCTTCTCAATACAAGACAACTGCCTAGTGGTCCTCCTTACATCCATGACTCCTGATTTGCTTTTGGCTGGCGTTGCTTGCGTCAGAGGCCCAGAACCTTTTTCCAATGGTTTAATTGTTTGTTTGAATCTCCAGCATATCTGTCTTCTACATGCCTGGCAGTACACCTGTCTGCACGCTGCTCGCCGTCCAAACTGACAGGTACTTCGTGCAATAAAACAAAAGTTCACAACAAAATGAAGGCTGAAATAACTGCTGCAAGCTGAAGAAAATGCCACTATCATCGTATGAGAGGGAGTGGCCTGGGAGCATAACATCCGAGTCCTGATGTTGCTTGCTGTGTGTTGCCTCCTGGCTACGTCAGGTGTAGTTTGTAGCAGCAGTCGAAGCTAAGGCCCTCCCCCAACAGCTTGGCCAATGAAGGCTGAGGGTGGCTTGGCAAAGTGCTGTACAAAATCAATGAAGCGGGAGGTAGTTCGCTAACTAGGTGGCTTGCTAGGTTGAGGCTGCCTCTTTAGGCAGATAGGGCTGTCAGCATGGCAACCAAGATGGCAGCCAGAATGGTAGGCAGGGCAGCTGCTGCTGTGCCATCATTAGAGGGCGCCTTCAGATCCTCTTCTGCCATTTCTGTTAGCTTAGCTGTTCGTGAAACGAGGCCGGTGAAATACTCCTCACTGCAGGAAAGAACAAATGCGCAAATAGAGAGGCCCAGAGAGTCGGAAAACTCATTACTAACTTTGGCGGGTGTTTGTGTGCAAGTCGTTCCCAAAGCCCTTTATGAAATTCGCTTTCCGAAAACGAAAACTTACTCAAAAGGCGCTGAGCCTTTCTCCACCTCAGGGCTTAGTTTGCAGAAAAGAGCAGCTTTTCCTGTTGAAGTCTCGTCCGAAGGAAGTGCTTTTTCCCCTCCACTCGCTACCGTTACACACTCCCCAATGACGCAGCCAATTTTAGTGCTGTTGGAGCCTAGAAGGTACGCCAGGTTGGCACCAGCCTCAACCTCCCAGATATCTCCCCACTGACTTGGGTATTCTTTTCTTTTAAAGAATGACAGGCAGGTCAGCACAACACAACACAGGTGCAATGCGGATATTTGGCTGGATGAAAGGCAGGGAGGCTGGCTTAGGATGTGCGCAGCACAGCTGCCTGGTGGGCAACATCGCTCTTGCGTGTTGCTGTGCAAGCATAGGTCAAGGGCACTATCTTTGTGGAAGACGTATACGGATTTTTCCTACTTGAAGACTTGCAATCCAGCGTCTAGTGCTTTCTGCAGCAATTCACGATAGTTGGGACTGTCGGTGTAATCGAAACTGAGATGGAAGATTTCCTTCTGCACACCCAACAGATAGAAGGCAACACGACGGTTTCTTCGTGTTGAACCTACCTCAAACTACCAGATAAATGCCTGCCTAATCTTTGCTTGCTATTCCTTTGTTGTTTAAATCTGGTGTCGCTGCTGGTCCTGTTGCCGCCACTGCACGAGGGTCAACGGAGAAAGCACAAATTCTCGCCTCCTGCAGTGGCTGTGCTCACAAGACTCAATGTTTCTATCAATTCTTCGCACGTATCTTCATTTGCTTCCTCTGTTTGTTTGACGATTTCGTCCTGTACTACTTTCTCATTCAAGGTGGAGACAATATTGTCGTCTCTGGCGACTTCACTGACGTGAACTGGAAGTTTTCCGTTGCGGACCAAGTTTGCCGCAAAATAAGCAGCTGCAAGAAACAAATACAAATAAAGGTTACGAGAAGGTTATATATCCACGCATCAATGTGGAATGACTTGCCTTGAGGTTTATTGCAGCCAAATAGCTGGCGGTATAACTGCGAGCAAGGCAGGGAGAGGCGGAGGGACTCGAGAAGAAGGAACAAAGCATATTTACCGTCATCCACTTTGAGCGGTCTAAATTTATATGTTGTTTGGCCCGCTGCTTCTGCTCTTAGCCCACAGAGTGCCATGAGGCAAACTGCCGCCGCTGTCTTGTACAAGGAGGCCATTGCGGCAGAGGGGGAGGAACCTTAACGACGTCTTTTTTACAAAATAAGAAATAGGGAACAGTAAAAAATATATATGGTTTCAAGGATGCAGGGAATAACGTAGAGGGGGCTGAGTCCTTTGGCTGGTCCTTGTCTTTCCTCAACAGCGGTCCTTGAAAACGGGGCGGCAGGCGGTGCCACACAACTATAAGGCACAAAAAAATCATCTAACGCACGCAAAAGTTGATATTATATATACTTAAGGAAAATCAAAGGAGAAACGGTGAGGGTATCAATAGAGAGGCGTTGTTTACTTTGTCCCTTCACTTTGTCCCCTCTCCCGCCAGACACCGCTGGGGCCGCAACATATGCTAAGGGTTATGAACTTCTGAAGTACAGAAAATGTTGGCTTAATAGAAAAAGTAATTCAAAATCTACAAAGCAATGTTACTGGCTTTTAAGAGCCGGCATAAACGGCACGGAGTTCCTCAGATACATTTCAGCTTCTTCGCCTCGCTTATACAACTGGCGGGTCCCCTACTCGCAGGTAGAAGCCGTCGTTGTCGTTGGCAGATTCCCCCACAAACCAGCAAAGTCCTAGTGCAACAACATTTGGGACAGTTGCTTAAACCTCTGCAAATCCAAAATAATTGAAAAGAAGTGAAACCAACGGCAAGCGGCTCTGGAACCGCTGGATGCAGTAGGTTCCAAGCAAGTAAACATGAGTTTGATAGTGGAACCAGAGAGCATCGGTCAAAGTGAGGCACGGGAGACAGAATAATTCATAGGAAGACAAAAAAACAACGTCCAACATGTATACCCTAAACTTGTCAGCTTGGCGGAAGGTGTTGCAAAACGGGGAATGTAAGCTAGCTGCAGCCGTCACGGAGTGGAATAGGGCAGTTATAACTCTAAACCCGGTATCCGCAATAATTGCAGACAGACAGAAGGAAAGATGGCAAGCCAGTTGGTATGAAGAGCGACAGATAAACAAGAAGGCAGCGGATGCAGTCCTGCGGTAGCGAAAACGAGAAACGAACTCAGAAGAAGACGAAGAAGGCCAATAGAGCTTTACGTAGAGTTAGCCAACAAAATTCCGGAAAAACAGTTTAAATGCAAAGGCAAACTCAGGAAATAAAAGAAACCAAGACCTTGGAAGCTTTAGGTTAGTCATACACTCTAAAAGGCTGCAGAGATGATGATGCCAGCTGAGTATAAATGCTCTTCAGCATAAATATGCAGCAACACAACTACTTGTAGAACGCCGGTGCCAGAAAAACCCGTGTTGGCCTCTTGTTTGACCTGTTTGCCTGTATGCCTTTGCTTGTATGTGTTTGCTTGTAACTATTTGTTCGTATCAGCCTGTACGAGTTTGTTTGTACGTGTCTGCTTGTGCGCTTCCCTACACAATTTCTACAGCTTCTGTCCGTCTTCCAATTAATAGTACTATTCGGATCTCGCAATATTGATATTTTGTCTACTCGCCTGCTTGTCACTGACCAAAAAAAAAGATGAATTTAGAGGTGACGCCAACAGCGAAGGAGGAATAACCCGGCAATTGTTCGTGTAAACCTCCACTCAGCACGCATGTGCATCTCTTCTTTTCCACACCATATAAATGTCCTCACTGCCGCATGCGTGTCCTTGCCCCCATCGCTTCTGGCTTACTCTAGACTAGCGTAACCTGCTTCAGGCACTCGGTATCTTCATCCAGTGGCGTAGTTGCGTGCCTGGCAGTAGATCTATATGTTCACTTCTCGCCGTCCAAAGGGACAGGCATATTGCTGAATACAATCAAAATCTACGACAAAATGAAGGCTGAAACAACCGTTGCAAGGTGAAGAAAACACCACAACTACCATATGAGCTCGGAGCATAATATCTGAACTCTGATGTTGCTGCGTGTCACCTAAACGCTGCACCCGATTTGCTGTATGTAGCAGCAGTCAAAGCTGAGGGGGTGCTCACCCAACAAGTGAACATTGACTGGCCAAGGTCACTGAGGGAGCCTTGACAAAATGAATGATGCGGAAGGGATGTCGTTCGCTAGCGGATGGCTAGCTAACTAGCCAGGAGCTGCCTCTCTAGGCAGCGATGGCTTTCAACATGGTAACAAAGCCGGCAGCCACAATGGTAGGGAGGGCAGCTGCCGCAGTGGCATCATTAGAGGGAGACTTCAGGGCATCTTCCTTCATACCTGCTGACTTATCCGTCCGTGCAATAAGTCCGTCGAAGTATTCCTCACTTCAGGAAAGCACAAACACACAACCAGACAGGCAGACAGCACGGGAAAAAATGCCATCAGTTTTTGTATGGATTTGTATGGAATCGTTTTCTAAGGTCCTTCATGGAAGTTGTGCCACAAACCGTAAAACTTACTCAAAGGCTGCCTGGTTTTTCTGCGCTGCAGGTTTTAGTTCACAGAAGAGCATCGCCTTCCCGGTTGCACCGTCAGGCAAACTTCGTTCATCATCACCTCCACTCTTTTTAGTGGTGCACTGTCCAGTGACGCAGCCGATCGTAGTACTGTTGGCCCCTAGAAGGTACGCCAAGTTGGCACCAGCATCACCCTGCCATATCGTTTCCCACTTGTTTTCGCCTTGGTGGTTCCTAAAGAAGAATACACCGTCGGCACAACGCAGCACAGATGCAATTGTGAGAAGTTGACCTGATGGTAAACGGTGAGGCCGGCTCAGTAGATGCGGAGCTGATTAGCTGTTTGGTTGGTAACATCGTTTTCGTATCTTCCCATGCAAGAAAAGCACAGGGGACTTGTCTATACTGAAGGCAACATTGACATTTTCTGACTTGAAGACTTCCAATCCCGTGTCAAGGGCTTTCTGCAGCAATTCACGGTAGTTAAGTTTCTCCTCGTAGTCGAAAGTGTAGTGGAAGATGTCTTTCTGTGGAACAAAAAGATGAAAAAACGACGTAATGGTGTGCGGTATCAATGGACGGAGCCTTATCAAATAGCTTTTTCCAAAAACAGAGGCACAGAAAAATCTGTAGTTTTAAGCGTGCAGGGAAGAAGGCAAAGAGGGCTGCGTCCTTCGACCGGTCCGTGTGTCTCCTCAGCGGCGGTCCTTCAATGGGAGGCGGCAGCCGGTGCTCCTAAACCTTTAACCCGAAGCCAAAAGCACGCATACAGGTTAAACTTACGGATAGTCATTAGGAAATGCTTCAATACAGGGGCGTTGCTTGCCTTGTCCATTTTCCTGTAGGTGCAACTTCCTTCTTCCCGCAAGACTGCTCAGGCTGCTAAGTACTGGTGTCCAATGTGAGTTATGCACTTCTAGAGTACATGAACAGTTGAACCAATTTATTAATGTTACTAACCTTTCAAGGAGAACCATATACAGCATAGATTTCCCTAGGTATTTCAGTTTCTTCGCCTTACTTTCACACAGGCGGGTCATACTCGCACATAGAAACCGCGGTCGATGCTTCCACGTGCTCACATGCTCGCACGAAGCAATGAAACCATCATGCAACAACAATTTAGGAAGCCGATTTAGACTCTGGAAGCACACAGTTATTAGTAGGAAGTGAAAGCAACAGCGAACGGCTCAGCGGATTCTATAGGCAGTACGCTCCACGCAACGACATATGGGTTTTGAAGTTGTAAGTAGACTGGACAGGTCAGAGGGAGACTGGGGAGCCAGAATAACAAATAAGAGAGCAAGCCATAACTCCCCAGATATAGATCTCAAACTGTTCAGCGTGAGGGGAAGTTTTGCAGCACTGGGTGTGTACGCTTGCCGCAATCTTCACGGAACGGAGTGCGGATCCTATAGCTCTAGAACCGTTCTTTCCAAAAACTGCAAACTTACAGAAATATTAAAGGGAGTTTCGCCTCCCTTATTCTGTCTATTTTCAGTGCCATTGATAGATAGAGAGGGGCAGAGGAAAAAGACACCAACGGCAGTCTTCAGGGAGTGAAAATGAAAAACAAAAGTCGAACAAAACGGAAGGGCAAGTAGCGCTATACACGGACACTGCCAACCTTCTTCAGAAAAAGCATTTCAAGCGTAAATACGATATCAGGAAGTCAAAGAAACCATGGGCCTGGAAACTGGATGCAGCTCAACTACTTGAAGACACTGCCTATCTTATTATACTAGCTGAGTAATTCTCTTAAAGATAAATATGCAGCAAAACAAATACTCGAAGAACGCCCGTGCCACCGGAATCCCTGCTCGTCTCCTTTTGAAACGCGTTTGACCTGTCTGCTTGTATGTTTGCTTGCACCTATTTGCTTGTATCTCCTCTTTCGTATCAGTATGTTTGTACGAGTTCGTTTATACCTCTCTCTTTGTGCTCTTATATACACAGATTTTGCAGTTTGAGATTGCCTTCCGCTTCTTAGTACTAGTTGGTTCTGCCATTATATCAATGGCTTCCAGCACACAAGACTGCGGTCGCCTGTCTTGGTTTAATTGTTTGTTTGAAACCCCAACATGCCCTTCATCTACGTGCCTAGGGGTAAATGTGCCCGCCCAGTTCTCGTCGCACAAATGAATAGGTATACTGTTCAATACAATCAAAGTACACGGCAAAATGAAGACGGAAATAATTGCTGCAAGCCAAAAAAAAACTGCCCAACCTCTATATGAGGTGGAGTTGCTGGAGAGCATAACAGCTGATCTCTAATAATGTTGCTGAGCGTCGCCTCCACGCGGCCTTGGGTCTGCTGTTCGCAGCAGCAATCAAACCTGAGGTGATCCCTTACCAAAAGAGCCTTCGCTGCCCAAGGCCAATAAGGGCGGCTTGGCGAGGGGCTGTGCAAAATCATTGGACAGAAAGGCAGGTATTTCGTTAGCTGAACGGCCAGATAACTAGCGGGATTCTGCCTCCCTAGGCAGAAACGGCTGTCAGCATGGCAACCAACCCGGCAGCCAGAATGGTAGGGACGGCAGCTGCTACTGTGGCGCCATTAGCGGGCGCCTTCAGGTCATCTTCTGTCATATCTGTTAACTGAGTTGTTCGAGCAATAAGTCCGTTGAAATACTCCTCTCTGCAAGAAGGGACGAGCACGCAGACCGATACCCACGCAGCATCGAGAAACGCACCTTCACTAGTGAGGAGTTCTTGTATGGAAATCATTATTACCCCTTCTGAAAGTTTAACCCAAAAAGCCAAAACTTACTCAAAAGGCGCCTGATTCTTCTGCGCTGCAGGGTTTAGTTCACAGAAGAGAGCACCTTTTCCTGTTGGACTTTCAGTCGGACCTTCTACCCTGCTCTCATTTTGAGTCACCACTTGGATACACTTCCCAATAACGCAGCCAATCTTAGTGCTGTTAGAGCCTAGAAGATGCGCGAGGCTGGCACCAGCATCACTCGCCCAGATTTTGTCCCATTTGTCTTGGTATCCGTTGGTTCTAAAGAATGAAAAGCAGCCCAAAAAAACAGCACAGCGGCAATTGTGAGAAAATGCCCAGCTGGAAGTCGGTGAGACTTGCATGGTAGAAGCGCAGATGATTAGCTGCGCAGTTCGTACCACTGCCGCCTGGTTTTGCTATGCAAATACAGCTGAAGGACCTTGTCTGGACTGAAGCTGAGTTTGGCATTTTCCTACTTGAAGACTGTCAATCCCGCGTCAAGGGCTGCCTGTAGTAACTTGCGGTAGTTAGGAATGTCCTGGGAAGGGGTCTGCTCGTACTCGAAGGTGTAGTGGAAGATGTCCTTCTGCGCAGCCAAAAGAGGAAGAAAAACCGTTACAGTCTGCCTCGTTTCCTTACCTCTCGGTCATTAAGCTAAATTTCTGCCTGCTTCGTGCAGAGCTTAAGGATGACTTAAAGCGACTTTTGCCGCGGCAACAGCACGAGTACTCTGTACTCTACTCAAAAGAAAAAACTCTCCACCCTTGCGGGTGCCCTGCTCACAAGCTTGTTTGCTTCCATCAGTGTACCGCACGGATCCTCAGACGCTCCGCTGCCTTGTTTTTCGACTGTCTTCGTTTCTACCTTTTGTGTCAAAGCAGTGACAAGGCTCGAATCCTTTTCAACTTCACCGATGCGAACTGGGAGTTTTCCGTTACGAACCAACTTGACTGCCAAGTAGCCGGCTGCATCAGGCACGTACAAATAAAAGGTTCCGAAAAAGATGTATATTTGCACAAACAAGGCTTGTGTGCCAACAAGGTCAAAGGAAGAAGGGGAAAATGAAAGTTAAGACCCCCCCCAAAATATATTTACCGTCGTCTACATTGACTGCTTCATATTTATATGTTATTGTTGGTTCCGAGGCCCCTGATCGCAGCCCATAAAGTGCGATGAGGCAAACTGCCGCTGCCGTCTTGCAGAAGGAGGCCATTGTGCCAAAAGGGAGGGGACCTTAGCAATGTATTTGTTTTCCAAAATGAAGAAGAGTGAAGATAAATTAAACTTTAACAGTACAGCAAATAAGGCAAAGGGATATGGCTTGTGCTTGTGTCTGCCGGGCAGTGGTCCTTCAGCAGGAGGCGGCAGCCGGAGCTCCCCCACGACTACAAAGCGTTCAAACAAAACCAACAACACGTGCAAACATTGAGACAATATATATTTAATGTAAAGAAAGGAAAATCTGAAGTGACTTTGATTTAAAGGCGTTGCTTGATATGCCACTGTCCCTCCTGTCGGAGGCCCCTTCCTCCCGCCACAGACCCCTGGGGTCGCACCGTATAACAGTGTGCAATGCGAGACATGAACTTCTGCATTACCAAAAAAACTGTTTCGACAGATAATGTTTAAACGCATTTTTAAAGCAGTCTTACTGGCCTTTCAGGAGCATAAACTCATAGAGCTCCCCACACATGCTTGAGCTTCTTCGCCTTATACGCCGGCGGGTCACGTACTCGCTGCTGGAAACCGTCGTTGTCGTCTGCAGATCTTATATTATTTGGGGAAGCTGAATAAATTTCTGGAAAAGCAGATTAATTAAGGAAAGGGGAAAGCAAGGGCAAACGGATCAGCCGCTGGTACACGCTGGAGGCTCCAGGCAACTAAATATGAGTTTGAAGTTGGAAGCAGACAGGACAAATCAGAGTGAAATACAAGGGCCAGAATAAAGAATAAGAGACCGAGAAGCAACTCCCAAGATATATGTAAAAGTTTTCAGTGGCGGAACAGTGTCGCAGCACTGGGAATGTACGGTAGCTGCAAACACCCTGGGACAGAATGGCGTAGCTACGGCTCAAAAGGCGGGATTCACAAGAAGTTCAAACAGAGAGATACAGGAGGTTACACGGACATGAAGACCAACTGGAATACAGCAGGGACAGTCCTGACGGAGAGAAAACGAGAACGAAACCCAGAAAAAACAAAAGCCAGATAGAACTGTGCATGGAGACCGTCAAAATCTGCCAGCAATAGTGTTTTAAATGCAACTAAGAAATCAGGGAATCAGAGTAACCAAGGCAGTGGAAGCTGTAGGCAATGCCGAGCTGATAGTACCAGCACTGCGTAAATTTTCTTGGAGATAAATATGCAGCAATACAAGCATAGGAAAGGCGCTGAGGTCAATAAAATACATCTTTTCCACCTTCTGCAACGTGTTTGGCCCGTTTGCTTGCATGTGTCTGTTTGTGTCTGTTTGTACCGTGCTTGGGTGTAAATCTACCTGCACGATGCTTGCCGTCCAAACGGAGAGGCATACAGTTGAATATAGTCATAGTTGATGACAACATGAGGGCGGAAATAATTGCTGAACGTTGGAAAAAAAAAAGCAACCACCACATGAGATGGAGTGGAGGAGAACACAATAGCTGAATCGTGACGTTTCTGCGTGCCTCCCCCACGCTGCGTCAGATCTGCTGCTTGTAGCCGCAGTCAAAGCTAGCGTGCTTCCCTACCAAGGGAACCTTCACTCTCCAAGGGCAACAAGGGAGGCTTGGCGAATTGCTGTGCACCATGAATATAGCCGAAGAGGGGTAGTTCGCTAGGTGGATGGCCAGCTAACTAGTGGCATGTCTCCGCTCTAGGCAGAGATGGCTGTCAGCACGGCAACCAAGCCGGCGGCCAGAATGGTCGGGACGGCAGCTGCTGCTGTGCCATCATTAGAGGGAGCCTTCAGGTCCTCTTCTGTCATATCTGCTAACTTAGCTGTTCGTGCAATAAGTCCTTCGAAATACTCATCACTGCAAGAAATGGAAAATGCACACCAGAAAACATGCCATCAAGCTTAGTGCGCATTTGTATGGGAATTCCAGGATGTTGTACAGCAAACCGAAAAACTTACTCAAAGGGCGCCTGGTTTTTCTTCGCTGCAGGGTTCAGTTCACAGAAAAGCACAGCTTTCCCTGTTGCACCCTCAGGCACACTTTGCCCACCATCATCTGCAGTTTTGGCAGCGATGCACTGTCCAATGACGCAGCCAATCGTTGTGCTGTTGGCTCCTAACAGGTACGCCAGACTGGCACCCGCCTCATCCTCCCATATCTTTTCCCACTTGTTTTGGTCTTTCGTTTTTCTGAAGAGAAAACGCCAGTCTCCGCAACACAACAAAGATGTAATGGTCAGGAAGGGGCTTGATGGGACGCGGTTAGTCTGGCTCGGCAGAGGCGCAGCTGATTAGCCATTTGGCGGGGCACTTCGTTGTCGCCTTTTCCCATGCACAAACAACGCAAGGGCCTTGCCTGAAGTGGGCACAAATTTGGCACTTTCCTACTTGAAGATTTCCAGCCCAGCGTCAAGAGCTTTCTGCAGCAATTCACGGTAGTTAGGACTGCTCTTGGACACGTTATTGTATTCGAAAGTGTAGTGGAAGATATCCTTCTGCACACATAAAAGAGGAAAAAACAAACCTGATAGTTGCCCTTTTCCCTCATCTATCGGTCAATGAGCTAAATTGTTGCCTGATTCCCGTCGAGGTGTTTGGTGTGGTTGAAAGCTGCTGCTGCAGGTGCCAGAGCGCGACCACTAGGAGAGGGCAAGTTATAGCCGGTAGCAGACAGTGTGCTCACAAGTTCCCCTTCTTTCACCAATGAACTGCAAGTCTCGTCAATGGTGGCCTCTGCATCTTCAACAGTTTCTGTGACGTTCTTGGATTTCACTGTTCCCGTCAAAGTAGAGACAAGGTTGTCGTCTTTTGCGACTGCATTGATGTGGACTGGGAGTTTTCCATTGCGGGCCAAATTAGCAGCCACATATCCTGCTGAAACAAACAAATACGCATAGAACGTTGCGGGAGATTCCTATTTATTCATAATCAATGTGGAATTACTTAACTTGAGGTGTGCTGCAGCCCAGTACTTGGTGGTTTGACTGGGAACAGCGTAAGAAGAAGCAGAGGCACAAGTAAACAAGCGAAAAGGTTTTTACCATCCTCTACGGCTATCGGTATAAATTTATGTGATATTGTTGTTCCCGCCGCCTCTGACTGGAGCCCATACAGTGCGACAAAGCAAACTGCCGCTGCCGTTTTGTACACGGAGGCCATTGCGACAGAAAGGACGGAACCCTAGCAACGTGTTTTCTTCGAATATTAAGAGGAGAAAAAAATCTACTTTTAAGGGCTCAGGGAAGAGGGTAGAGAGGACTGGTCTCTTTGGCTGGTCCTATTATCGCCTCAACAGCGGTCCCTGACCAACTGGGGGAACCCGACATATGCCCACAACTACAATGCACCTAAACAAAACTGAAAATGCACACAAAGTTAAGATTATGTATGCTCAATGCAAACCAAAGCTTAACCAAGGATGACTTGTATACGAGGACTTGAATACGAAAGCTTTGCTTGCTTCGTCCCCATTCCTTTTCGGCGACAGCCCTTCCCCCGTCCACAGACCGCTGGGTTCACACGGTCTGCCTTGCGAACCCAGCGGTCTAAGTACCCAAGGCGAGTTATAAACTTCTGAAGTACAAATAATTTCGAATTAATCGATAGACTTTAATGATAAATCAGTGTTTTTAGCCCTTAATTGGCAGCATAAACTGCACAGAGTTCCTCAGACATATTTGAGCTTCTTCGCCGTACTCATACACCGGCGGGTCCCCTACTCACAGCGCAGCTGGAAGCTTCCGTTGTCGTCTGCAGATCCTCCCACAAAGAGATGAATCCCCGGTGCAACAACACTTGGGGAACCTGATTAAATTGCCGCAGGCAAAGAGTAGTTAACGGAAGGGGAAAGGAACAATCAGCAGCAGGTACACTTTAGGCAACTGAATATGAGTTTGAAATTGGGAGTAGACAGGACCGACAAGAGTACAACACGAAGGCCAGAGTAATAAACAAGAAAAAAATCGCAAACCCCAAGATATATGTGACAAACTTTTCAGAGTAAGGGAAAGTGTTGCAGTAATGAGAATGTATTCAACCTGCAGTCTCCATGGGGTTGGTTGCTATAACACTAAGACTGGCATTCACAAGTATGTATTATTGTTGTATTGTACACAAGTATTGCAGACAGGAGGAGGGAAGGGGAGCACCCTCCCCTTCTGCCTGTTTGGGTTTCCGCGGCCATAGAGAGCAGCAGAGAAACAGACAGGCAGCGGCGGCAGTCTTGAGGCAGCGAGCACGAACAACGAAACTCAGACAAAACAAAAACAATAATAGACCCCTGCATAGAGATACTTAAAATCTATCAGGAATAGCGTTTTAAATTCAACTACGAAGTGAGGGTATCAGAGTAACCAAGACCTGGAAGCTGTAGGTGAGTCAAACACTCTAGAACCCTTATGAGCTGATAATACCGGCTGAGTATAAATTTTCCCAAAGATAGATATGCAGCAATACAAATACATAGAGAACGCCGGTGCCAACAGAATCCGTGCGCTTCTTTTGAAAGGTGTTTGACCTGTCTGCCTGTACGTGTTTGCCTGCACCTGTTTGCTTGCATCTATTTGTTCGTGTCGCTTTGCTTGTATGTCTTTGTTTGTAACTGTCCGTCTACACACTTTTTGCAACTTTCTTCCCGGCTCTTAACACCACTCGTTTCGCGCGATGTTCATCTCTCCCCCCTTTCCCTGCTTGTCATCGACCAGATTCATGTGCAAGTAACGCTAACAACAAAAGAGGAGTAAGCCGCAACCTGGTCTCATAAACCTTCACTCAGAAAGGGGGCGAACCTCTTATGCCCAGCACCATATAAATGCCTTCACTGCAGGCTCTTTGTCCATACACCAGTGGCTTTTGTCCTACTTCAGACTGGTGTTGCCCGTTTCAAAAGTGAAGTATGTTCTGTTACTTGTTGTATTGTTTATTCCAATCTCTAGAATGGCTTTCTCCTACATGTCTACGAGTAGGTCGATCTGCACTCAGCTCCTCGTCCAAACAGACAGGCATACTGTTGAATATAACCAAAGTTCACGACGAAATGAAGGCAGAAACAATTACTTCAAGTTGAAAAAGCACCATACGCATCGTAGGAGGTGAAGCAGCCTTCGAGCATAATATCTGAGCTCTGATGATGCTTCGTATTGAATCCGCGTTGCGTCGCATTTGCTGCTTGTAGCAGCAGTCAAAGCTAAGTTGTTTCCGCGCTGAACCTTGACTGCCCAAGGCCAAAAACAGCAGGCTGGCAAGGTACTGTGTAAAATGAATGGAGCGGAAGGCAGGCAGTTCGTTAGCTAGATGGCTAGCTAACCAGCGGAAAGTTGCTTCTCTAGGCAGAGACGACTGTCAGCATGGCAATCACCCCCGCACTCAGAATGGTAGGAATGGCAGTTGCTGCTGTGGCGTCGTTAGAGGCAGCCTTCAAGTCCTCTTCTGTCATACTCACTAATTTAGCTGTTCGTGCAATAAGTCCGTCGTAGTATTCCTCACTGTAGGAAAGGACAAACAGACACTGAGATACAACATCGAAAGGCACGTCTTCACCTTTGTTGGGTTCCCACAGGGAAGTTCTTTCTATCGATCCTTTTCAAAGATGTACCGTAGTGACCGAAACTTACTCAAACGGCGCCTGATCCTTCTGCGCTGCAGGGTTAAGTTCGCAAAAGAGCACAGCTTTTCCTGTCGGAGTTGCAGCCGACCTTCCACCACCAACTACACTTGTTGCAGCGGTGCACTGTCCAATCACGCAACCGATTGTAGTGCTGTTGGCCCCTAAAAGGTACGCCAGGCTGGCACCAGCATCAACAGCCCAGATCTGTTGCCAGTTGTTTTGGTGTTTCGTATCCCTACAGACAAATAATCCCGCGGCACAACACATCACAGACGTAAGATTGGGGAGCTGGCGTGGTGCGAGACGGTGAGGCTGGCTTGGTAGACGCGCAGCTGATTAGCTGTCTGGATGGTAACACGGCTGTCGCCCGTTCACATGCAGAAAACACGAAATGGCCGTGTCTGAAGTGCAGGCATTTTCCTACGTGAATACTGCCAATCCAGCGTCAAGTGCTGCCTGTAGCAATTCACGGTAATTGGGGTTCTCCTGCTGCGGGAACGTGTAGTGGAAGATATCCTTCTGCGCACCCAAAAGAGGAAAAAACAGACAGGAGAGTTTGCCTGCATTCCGTATCTCTGAGTCAATAGGCTAACTTTCTGCAAGATTCCTGTCGCGGTTTACGGTGTGGTTGAATGCTCATGCTGTTGGTGGCAGACCACCACCAAGAGAGTACAAATTCCCGTCTATTGCGAGTGGTGTGCTCACAAGGCCCTCTTTTTTCACCAATGCATCGCAACTATGATCAGAGACTGCCGCTTCTTCTATAACATTTTCTTGGGATTCCACTTTTGTCTTCAAGGTCGAAACAAGGCTCTCGCCTCTTGCAACTTCATTGATATGAACTGGGAGGCTCCCATTGCGGGCCAAGTTGGCGGCCAAATAGCAAGCTGCAACAAGCAAATATATTTGAAAGGTTACAAGAAAGTTATTTGTATGCGCAGTCAATATGGAATAACTTGCCTAGCAAATATATTTGAAAGGTTACAAGAAAGTTATATGCATGCGCAGTTAATATGGAATAACTTGGCTTGAGATCTGTTGCAACGGAGTAGATGACGGCCTAACGGCGAACAAGGTGCGGAGCAGTGGTGGCAAATGGGGACAAGTGACAGAAATATATTTACTATCATCAACATTGAATGCTTTAAATTTATATGTTGTCTGGTCCTTCGCCTCAGATCTGAGCACATAGAGTGCGACGAGGCAAACTGCCGCTGTCGTCCTATAGAAGGAGGCCATTGCGACAGCAGAAAAATAACCTTGGCTGGCTTTTCGCCTAAATAAAAAAGAGGAGTAAAAAGTATATTTGATTTTAAGGGTGCAGGGAATAAGCTAAAGGGGGCGTAGTTCCTTCGCTGGTCCGTGTCTCTTCCCACCAGCGGTCCTTCCACAGGAGGCGGCAGCGGGTGCTCCAGCACAAGTGCAAAGCGCTCAACCAAGTGATCAAGAGCACACGAAACCCAAGAATATATATATTGAATGCAAAGCAAATATGAAAAAAGAAGGATATAAAAAATAGGGGGTTGCTTCATTTATCCCCATTCCTTCTGTTGAGGGCCCCCTCCTCCTGTGACAGACCGCTGGGGTCGGCAAGAAACAAGTATCCAACGCGAGTTATAAACATCTGGAGTACACAGAATGTAGGATCAATATATGAAAGTCAAATAAATATATAGATCAGTGCAACTGGATTTACAAGGGGCAGCGCAAACACCACGGAGTTCCCCAGACATATTTCAGCCTCTCCACCTTACATACACCGGCGCGTAGCCTATTCGCATCTAGAACTCGCTGTCGTCGCTTTCATATTACAGCACAAGGCGATGAATCCCTCGTGCAAAAGCAGTTGGGGAAGCTGCTTAAACCGACGCAGACGACTAAGCAGCAACTGGATGCTGTAGGCTCCAAGCAAATCAGTATGAATTTGATATTGGAAGCAGACAGCATCTTTCTGACTGAGACACGAAAGGGAAAGTAGAAAATAGAAAAACAGAAAATAGCGTAGAAGATATATATACCTCAACCTTTTCAGCGTGAGAGAACCTTTTCGCAGCACGGGGACTGTAAGCTAGCTGCAGTCTTCACGGAGAGAATAGGGCGGCAATAACTCTAAAACCGGCATCTGCAATAATTGCAAGCAGAGAGAAGGAGGGGGGAGGCAGCAGCCTTGAGGCAGCGAAAACGAGGAACGAAACTCGGAAAAAACGAAGAGACAAAATGGAGGTCTACATGGAGACAGTCACAAAAACTCCGGGAACAGTTCATACCCAACTACAAAATCAGGAAATAAAAGCGAAATCAAAGCCCTGGAAGCCTTATGGAAGTCAATCACACAAAAGCACTGCCTAGATGACAATACCAGCTCGGTCTAAATCTTCCTCAAGATAAACATGCAGCAGTACAGAAACATAAAGAACGCTGGTACCAACAGAATTTGTTTTCCTACTTTTCTAACGTGTTTGACCCGTTCGCTCCTATGTTTGCTTGTGTCTGTTTGCTTGTATGTATTTTTTCGTATCAATTTGCTTGTACGCGTCATTGTACTTGCTTGTTTGCACTTGCCTGCTTTTGCGCTTCTCTAGACAGATTTTGCAGCATTTCTTTCACTTCCAATTATTAGTATTATTTGCTTCCCTCTATTGCCATCTTTCTTCCCCTCCTTGCTTGTGGGCGACAGCAAAAGAAGAAAGATGGACTTGGAAGTAATGCTAATAGCAAGAGACAGACAACCCGACAGCTGATCTTACAAGCCTTATCTAAACAAGCAGCTGGACCTCCGGTGCTCCACACGAAACAAATGCCTTCAATGCTGTCTTTGTGTCCTTACATCCATGGCTCATGACATGCCCTAGATTTGCGTTGCCTGTTTCAGGCATTAAGGATACTCTTATACTGGTGATAATTGTTTGTTTCAATCTCCAACATGGAGTTCTTCTACTGGCCTGGGGTTAGATATACCTGCACGCGGCTCGCCGCCCAAATGGACAAGCATATTTCTAAATATAATTCAGGTGAACGCAAAACGAAAGCTGAAATGACTGCTGCAAGTTGAAGAAAACAGCCCCACCACCATATTATGTGGAGTGGCTTGCGACGATAAGATCTGGACTCTGGTGAGGCTGCTGCTTGTTGCCTCCACGCTGCATCAGATCTGCTGTTTCCGCAGCAGGCAAAGCTATGGTGCTCCCGCACCAAGTGAAACTTCACTGGCCATGGCCAATAATGGCGACTTGGCAATGTGCTGTGCAAAATCAATGAAGCGGAGGGCAGTTCACTAGTTGAGTGGCCAGCTAACTAGCAGGAATTCTCTTCTCTAGGCCGAGACAGCTGTCAGCATGGCAGCCAAGCTGGCAGCCAAAATGGTATGGAGAGCCTCTGCTGCTGTGGTTTCATTAGAGGAAGCCTCCAGGTCCTCTTCTGTCATATCTGCTAACTGAGCTGTTCGTGCAGTAAGTCCGTCGTAGTACTCCTCACTCTAGGAAGAGACAAACAGGCAACAGGACAGGCATAGAGAGTGGGAAAACATGTCATCCCATATAATCAGTCTTGATGGGCTTTCGTATGGAAATCCATTCTAAATTCCCCCGTAGCAGTTGTGCCTCAACACCCAAAACTTACTCAAATGGTGTCTTGCCCTTTTCCGCTGCGGGTTTTAGTTCACAGAAGAGCACAGCTTTTCCTGTTGGAGTTGCGGTCGAACTTCTTCCACAGACAGTTGAACTTTTTTCACTGGTGCACTGCCCAATGACGCAGCTGATCGTAGTGCTGTTAGCCCCTAGAAGGTACGCCAGGCTGGCAGGTAAACAAGAACGCAGCGGTTGCAGTCGTGATGGAAGGAAGACGAGGAACAAAACTCGGGAGAAGCGAAAAGGTAAAATAGAGCTGTACAAGGAGACAGTCAAGAAAACTTCGAAAAAGCAGGTCGCATGTAACTATAAAAAATAAAAATACTAAGGCCCTGGAAGCTTTTCGCAAGTCAAACACTAAAACGCTGCCGATATGATAATAGCAGCTCAGAACAAATGCTCTTCAAGATAAATATGCAGCAATACAAACACATAAATAACGCCGGTGCTAACAGGATCCGCGCTCTTCTCCCTTTGTAGCGTGTTTTACTCGTTTGCTTGTATGCGTTTGTTTGCAGCTGTTTGCTTGTAACTATTTGTACGTATCAATATGTTGGTACTTGTTTGTCCCAGTCTGCTTGTGCGCTTGTGTTGACGGATTTTGCAGCACCTTTTTCGATTCCAACTGTTAGTATTGTTCTATTCCCATATTTTCTCCCCCTCTTTGCGTGTGAGAGACCGCAAAGAAAAAAGATAAATTTGGGAGTGATGCAAATCGCATGGGGCACACATCCTCACAGTTGGTCTGGTAAACCTTAACTCAGCACACAACTGTACCTCCCGCTCAACACCATACAAATGCCTTCAATGCCGTCTTTGCACCCTTTCATTCATGGCCTCTGACTTGCAACGGACTGGTGCTGCCTGTTTCAGGCATTAAGGATATTCTTAAACTGGTCTTAATTGTTTGTTTGAATCTGCAGCATGGCGTTCTTCTACGTGCCAACGATTAGATATACCTACACGCTGCTCGCCGCACAAACAGACAATCATATTTCTAAGAATAATCCAAGTACACTACACGGATGAAGGCTAAAACAATTGCTGCAATTTGAGGCAAGCAACCCCACCACCATAAAGCCGCTCCGTGTTGCCTTCACGTTGCATGGGATCTGCCGTTTGAAATATCAACCAAAGCTAAGGCGCTTCTGCAACAAGTGAACCATCACTGGCTCAGGCCAACAACAGCGGCTTGCGGCTTCGCGAAGTGCTGTGGAAAAACAATGAAACTAATGGGAGGAAGTTCGTTAGCTAGATGGCAGGTTAACTAGTGGGAAGTTGGCTCTCTAGACAGACAGGGCTGTCAGCATGGCAACCAAGCCGGCAGCCAGAATGGTAGGGACGGCAGTTGCTGCTGTGCCGTCATTAGTATTAGCCTTCAGGTCCTCTTCTGTCATATCTGCTAGCTTAGCTGTTCGTGCAAGAAGGGCATCCAAATACTCGTCACTGCAAGGAAAAACAAACAGATGCAGGAACAGACATACGGCATCGAAAAGCACATCAAGGAAGTCCGTTGTACAGCCGGTGCCGGAATTTGTGGCGCAAAAACGAAAACTCACTCAAAAGGCGCCTTGCCCTTCAGTGCTGCAGGGCTTAGTTCACAGAAGAGCACAGCACTTCCGGTTGTACTTTCATCCCCACTTTGTCGAGCATTGACTGCACTTGTTCTGGTTGTGCACTGTCCAATGACGCAGCCGATCGTAGTGCTGTTGGCCCCTAGAAGGTACGCAAGGCTGGCACCAGCATCATCCTTCCATATCTTGTCCCAGTCGTTTTGGTATTCCGTTTTCCTGAAGGCAGATAAACAGTCGGGGCAACAGAGCACAGATATAGTGGTGAGATGTTGGATTGATGGAAGGCGGTGGGGTATGCTTGGTAGACAGTGAACAAGTTAGCTACTTGGTGGGGAACGTCGCTGTTGCCTGTTCCCATGCAAATAAATCACGGTAGACACATCTCTGCTGAAAGTGAACTCGATTTTTTTCCCACTTGAAGACTTCCAATCCCGCGTTAAGGGCTTTCTGCAGCAATTCACGGTAGTTAGGGCTGCTCTGGGAAACGTCATCCGTGTACTCGAAAGTGTAGTGGAAGATATCCTTCTGCTCGCACAAAAGACGGAAAAACAGACGTAATAGTAATAGTAATAGTAATAGTCTGCTGGCGTTTCTTGTCTCCAAGTCAGTAGCCTAAGCCGCTGCTTGATTTCCGGGGAGGTTTAGAGCTTGAAAGCTGCAGCTGGTATCAGAGCACAAACACATAGAGGGAAAATTACCGCCTGTTGCAGATGGTGTGCTTACAAGCTTGGTATTATCCATTAACGCAGCGCAAGCAGAGTCAGAGACTGCGTTTTCTACAATTTCGTTTGTTTGAGATTGTACAGTACTTGTCAGAGCAGAAACAATGCTTTCGCTTTTTGCGACATCGCTGATGTGAACTGCGAGTTTACCATTGCGGACCAAATTAGCTGCCAGGTAGCCAGCTGCAGCAAACAAGTACAAGTACAGGATCACGGGAAAATTATATGCCGTCGCAATCAATGGGAGTGGCTTGCCTTGCGGCCTGCTGTGGACAAGGGAAGAAGGAGCACAGGAACATGGGAACCAGGGACCTAATTCTATTTACCATCATTTACGACCACAGGCTTAAATTTATATGTTATTTTGGTATCCGACGCCTCTGATTGGAGTCCATAGACTGCAGCAAGACAAACCGCCGCTGCTGTCTTGCACAACGAGGCCATCGCGACAGAAGGCATATACAAGGTTTTTCTTGGAAATGAAGGGAATAAAAAATATATTCGATTTCAATAGTTCCGGGAGTAAGGCAAAGGGGACTGAGCTGTTTGGCTGATCCTTGTGTCCCCTCAACAGGGGTCCTTCACAAAGGGAAGAGGCGGCAGCCGGTGCTCCGGTACAACTACAAAGCGCTCAAACAAAGCCACAAAAATATACACAGACTTATAGATTGTGTATATTAAATGCATAAAAAGCGGCGAAATAGGAAGGACTTCAAGACGTTGCTTGCTCCGTCCCCATTCCCGTTGGTAAGGGCCGTTTCCACTTGCCACAGACCGCTGGGATCGCAACGTAGAACAGTTGTCTTACGCGTTGTGAACTTCGTAGTACGCAAAACCTCGTATTAATAGATGGCTTTCAAACAAATCTATACTTTAGTCTAATGGGCCCTTCAATAGGCAGCATGAACAGTATGGAGTTCCTCAGCGATACTTAAATACCGGCGGGTCACATACTCGCACTTAGAACCCGGCGTCGTTCTCTGCAGCAAATAAATATGAGATTGTAAGTGGAAGTAAAGAGCATCGTTCAGACTGAGAAAACAAAGGCAGAGTAAGGAGTAATGGAGCGAAGAATGACTCCGAAAAATATAAATATACCAAACTTTTCAGCGTGTGGGAGAGTGTTGCCCGACTGAGAATACATGCTAGCTGGAAACTTAATGGAATGGAACGGTATTGTCGTAGCTTTAAAACCAACCTTAGAAATAGTTGTGAAGAGACAAAAGAAGATAATGTGTTTCCCCTTTCCTTTTTTTTTGTTTGTTTGGGTCTCCGGGACACGAAGGGCCACACAGAAACAGGAAGGCAGCAGTAGCAGTCGTGAGCGAGTAAAAACTCGAAACGAAACCCCGACAAAACGAAAGGGCCAATAGACCTATACACCGAAACAGCCAACCTCCAGGCAAGACAGTTTAGGCGCAACTATAAAAGCAGGAAGCCACAGGGACCAAGGCCGTGGCAGTACTAGGCAATGCAAACACTGTAAGCTGCCGAGCTCATGATACCAGCTCAGTATAAATTCTGTTAAAGATAAATATGGAGCAATGCAGATAAATAAAGGAGGCCGGTGCAAACAGAATCCGTGCCCTTCTCCTTTCGGAACGTATTTAACCCCTTCGTTTATATATGTTTGCCTGCATCAGTTTGCTTGTATCTATTTGTTTGCATCTGTCTCCTTTCACGTGTTTGCTTGTACCTGTCCGTCTACCCAGTTTTGCAGAGATTGTTTGTCTCCAGACCGTTCTTACTCTTTGTTCCGCGCTATATTCAGTTTTCCTCCACTTACCAGCATATAATCGACTCGAAAACGAAATATGAATTTGGAAGTAGCACCAACAACAAGGGACAAATAAGCTTACAGTTGGTCTTGTAAACATCTCAGCAGGCAGCTGCATCATTACCTCTCAGCACCATACGTATGCCTTCACTCCAGGCTCGTTGACCTTACAACCATGGCTTCTATCTTCCTCTGGACTGGTCTTGCCTGTTGCAGACGTTAAATATGTTGTTGTATTGGTTTAAATGTTGGTTTTAACCAACAACATGGCCTCTATCTAAGTGCCTGGGAGTAGATCTACCCGCACGCTGCTCGCCGTCCCAACGGACAGGCAGATTTGTCAGTATAATCGATGTTCTCGACAAAATGAAGGCAGAAATAATCGTTGCACGTTAGAGAAAACACCACAAACACCACATGAGGTGGAGTTTCGGAGAGCATAATTTGCTGCGTGTAGCACCAGTTAAAGCTACGGTTCTTCTTTTCCGAAGGAATTTTCACTGGAAAAGGCCAATAGGGGTGGCTTGACAAAGTGCTGTGCAAAAACAGTGAAGCCGAAGAGAGGTAGTTCGCTACCTGGATGGCTAGCTAACTAGCAGCAAGCTGCCTCTCTACGCAGAGACGACTGCCAGCATGGCAACCAAGCCGGCAGCTAGAATGGTAGAGAGGGCAGGAACTGCTATGCCGTCATTAGTAGGAGCCTTCAGGTCCTCCTCTGCCATTTCTGTTAATTTAGCTGTCCGTTCGACAAGTCCCTTGAAATACTCATCACTGCAAGGAAGGGCAAACACACACGGAGACAGACATACAGCATCCGAAAACATGCTATCAGCTTCGGTTAGTATTTGAGCCCCTCCTGGAAGTTGTGAGGCAAACCTGCAAACTTACTCGAAGGGGGCCTTGCCCTTATCCGCTGCAGGTTTTAGTTCACAGAAGAGCACAGCCTTTCCTGTCGGAGATGCAGTCAAAGTTCGTCCACCACCGCCTGCACTGCTTTTAGTGGTGCACTGCCCAATGACGCAGCCGATCGTAGTGCTGTTTGCCCCTAGAAGGTGCGCCAGGCTGCCACCAGCATCATCTGCCCATATCGTTTCCCACTGGCTTTGGTACTCCGTTTTCCTGAACACAAATAAGCAGTTGGCACAAAACAGCACAGATGTAAAGGCGAAAAGCTGGCTCGATGGGACCCGGCGAAGCTGGCCTCGTAGAGGCGCATCTGATTACTTATGTTGTGGGTAGCATTCCACTCTCATGCACATAAATCGCGATAGACACATTTGCAAGGAGGGCGAATTTGGTTTTTTCCTACGTGAAAACTTTTAATCCGGCGTCAAGGGCCTTCTGCAGCAATTCACGATAGTTAAGACTGTTCTCGGCCGCATTGTCCGTGTACTCGAACGTGTAGTGGAAGATATCCTTCTGCGCACCCAGAAGAGGAAGAAAACAACGCAGGTGTCTGCGTATGTTTCGTGCCTATGAGTCAAAATTGCTGTCCGACTCCCGTTGTGGTTTAAGATGTGGTTGAAAGCTGCTGCTGCTGACAGCGCACATACACCAAGGGAGGCGAAATTCCCGGCGCTTGCAGATGGTGTGCTTACAAGTTTGGCTGCTTCCATCAATGCAGAGCAAGTAGCGTCAGATACTGCGTCCTCCACTTTTTCGGTTGTGTGAGTTTGTACTTTATCAGTCAAGGCAGAAACAATGTCGATGTCTTTTTCCACTGCGCTGATGTGAACTGGGAGTTTTCCGTTTCGGGCAAAGTTGGCCGCCAAATAGCAAGCTGCAACAAACAAATACAAATAAGAGTTTACGAAAAAGGCATACACTTCCACAATCAGTGTGGAATGGCTTTCCTTGAGGTTTGTTGAGCCGTTGACAGCCCTGACTGAGAAGCGGCATAGAATCGGAGGACCATGAAAACAAGGAAAATATTTATATTTACCGTCATCCACGACGACAGGATTAAATTTATACGTTATTGTTGTGCCTGACGCCTCTGATTGGAGACCATAGAGCGCGACGAGGCAAACTGCCGCTGCCGACTTGTAAAAGGAGGCCATGGCGACAGAAAAGAGGGAACTTTATCAACCCAAATAAAGACAAGTAAAAATATATTTAGTTTTAAGGATGCGGGGAAGGAGGTAAAGAGCGCTGAGTTCTTTGGTGCCTCTTCAACAGCGGTCCCTCAAAAAGAGGGACTAAATTGAGCTGGTTGGGCTAGGTTGAAGAAGCTTAGCAAGGTGTTTTTTTTTCTTCCCAGGCGAAGAGTAGCAAAATGTATTTAATCTTAGGGGTGCAGGTAATGAGCCAAAGAAGGTTTAGTTTTTTGGCTGGTCCCCATGTCTCGAGAGCGGTCACCAGGAGGCGGCGTGCGGCCCTCGGCCACAACTACAAGGCGCTCAAGCCAACACTACGAGCTCACACTGTTTTTACAACTATATATATATATTGAGTACAAACTAAAGGTGAGGTAGGGAGGGGCTTCGATATACCGGCATCCCTTGCTCTGTCCGTATTGCTGATCGCGAAAACCGGCTCCTCCTGTTATGTACCGGTGGGGTTGCGCCGCAGGGCCAGTGTCCAACGCAAGACATGAACTTCCGAAACACAGAAAACTTTAAGTTAATTCATAAAGTTTAAAGAAACTTACAAAGCAGCGTATCTGCTCTCCCAAGAGGCGTCACAACAGCCTAGATATGTATATCAATACGCGAGTGCGACAGATATCCGCAGCAAAAGCCTGTTGTCGTCGTTTTGCCCATTAGCCCGCGGGTTGATGGATTCCTAGTAAGAAAAAAGTTGAAGCAGTTGGTTGAACCGAATGAATCACAGAGTAGTCGAAAAGGGGAAGTCAGCTGCAGCGCCTCAACCGCTGTAGGCAGTAGGCTCCAAGCAACCGAATGTAAGCTTGCAAAGGAAAGGACAGAGCAACTGTCAGGGGGAAGCACGAATGAGAGACGAATGAGAACAAACAACAGCATTTGAGAGGTAATTTTCAAACCTTACTGGTTGCGAGAAAATATCGCAGCTCTGAAAGCTGCCACCTTGAGTCAGAATCGGGTGAGTATAGTTTTCATTCATCAGAAACGCAGACAGTTAGACTCGCGTTGCCTGTTTGAGGCATTCAGTAGCTTCTCATGCAGGTTTAACTGTAGGTTTGTATCTCCAATTCAGCTCTCGCCTACCTGCCTGGGAGTAGATCTTGCAGACTGCTCGCTGCCCAGACGGACAGGCACATTGCTGAATACTACCAAAATCTACGACAAACTGAAGGCGGAAATAATGGGGGCAAGTTGAAGGAAACACAACCACCATATGAAATGGAGTGTCCTGCGAGCCTATATAAATTCTGATGTTGCGGCGTGTTGCATGCACGCTGCACCGCATCTGCTGTTTCTAGCAGCAGTCAAAGCTAAGGTGCTGCCCCAGCAAGCGAACTTTGACTGGCCAAGGCCAGTAAGGGAGGCTTGGCAAAGTGCTGTGCAAAACGAATGAAGCGGAAGGGAGGTAGTGCGTTGGCTGCATGGCCAGCTAACTAGTGGGAAGCTGGCCTTCTATACAGAGAGGGCTGATAGGACGGCAACAAAGCCAGCTGCCAGAATCGTAGGGGCAGCAGCTGCTGCTGTGCCGTCATTAGAGGGGGCTTTCAAGTCCTCTTCTGTCATATCTGCTAACTTAGCTGTTCGTGCAATAAGTCCGTTGAAATATTCATCACTGCAGAAAAGGACAAATAGACACAGACACGGATATACGGCATCGAAAAACACGTCATTAGATGCTATTAGTACTTCCAGTGAAATCGTTTTTACTGCCGCTCATGTACGTTGCACCCCGAAAACGAAGACTTACTCAAAGGGCGCCTTGCCCTTATCTGCTGCGGGTTTCAGTTCACAGAAAAGCACAGCCTTTCCTGTTGTGCTTCCATCCGGGGTTTCTCGACTAGGAGCTTGATTTGTTTTAGTTGTGCACTGTCCAATGACGCATCCGATCGTAGTGCTGTTGGCCCCTAGAAGGTACGCCAGGTTGGCCCCATCACCATCCTGCCATATTGTTTCCCACTTGTTTTGGTTTTGAGTTTCCCTAAAGACAAATAAACCGGCGCAACACAGCACAGATGTAATGGGAAGATGGCGTGGTGGGGGCCGGTGAGGCTGGCTTGGTTGGCGCGCATGTGATAAGTTGTTTGGTGGGTAGCATCGGTGTCGTCTCTTCCCATGCAACAAAAGCACAGGGGACGTGTCTGTACTGAAGGTGAATTTGGCATTTTCCTACTTGAAGACTTCCAACCCCGCGTCAAGCGCTTTCTGCAGCAATTTGCTGTAGTCAAGTCCCTCCTCGTAGTCGAAAGTGTAGTGGAAAATATCCTTCTGTGGAACAAAAAGATAAAAAAAACGCGATGGTGTGCTGTATTCCGTATTTGTGAGTTAGTCAGATGAACTGCCCCTTGATTGCTGTCGAGGCTTCTGCTGTGTTTGAATGCACGTTCGGCTGGTACCAGAACACACAGAGAGGACAAATTGTCGGCTGTCGTTGCAGGTTCTGAGCTCACAACTTCGTCTTGTTTCACCAGTTCATCACAGGCACCGTCAGAGACATCCGATTCGTTTTTGGTGGCTGTTCTCGACTTTACTTTATTCGTCAAGGCAGTAACAATGCTTTCGGCTTTTTCGACCGTACTGATGTGAACTGGAAGTTTTCCATTGCGGACCAAGTTGGCTGCCAAGTATCCAGCTGCAGCAAACACGTACAAACAAAAGGCTACGAAGAAACTATATACATGTGCCCAATCAATGTGGAATACCTTGCCTTGCTGCCTGCTGCAGCTTAGTTGACGCTTTGACAGCGAAAAAAGGTGGGGAGAAGCAGAGGAACAAGAAACGGAAGCATATTTACCGTCGTCCACGTCAACTGGTGTAAATTTATATGTTATCGTTGCCGCCGCCTCTGTTTGGAGCCCATAGTGTCCGAGAAGGCAAACTGCCAGTGCTGTCTTGTACAGGGAGGCCATTGCGGCAGAAGGGGAGGGAACCCTAGCAAGGTGTTTTCTTCCGAAATGAAGAGGAATAACAAATACATTTAATTTTAAGGGTAAAGGGAGGAACATAAAGAGGGCTGAACTCTTTGGCTGATCCTTGTGTCCCCTCAACGGCGGTCCTTCACCGAGAGGCTGCAGCCGGCGCCGCCCCACAACTATAAGGTGCTCAAACGAAATAGAAAGTGCCCACAACGGTTTAGATTATATATTAAATGGATAACAAAGGATAAATAGGAAGGGCTCCAAAGCAAAGACGTTGCCTGCTCTGTCCCCATTCCTGTTGGTTGAGGCCCCTTCCTCCCGTCACAGACCGCTGGGATCGCAACGTAGAACAAGTGTCTTACGCGAATTGTGAGCTCCTGAAGTGTATAAAAAGTTGTTTTAATAGCTGATGTTCAAGAAAATCCATAAATCAGTGTTACTGGCCTTTCAAGGTGCACCATACACAGCATATAGTCGCTCAGCCATACATACACCGGCGGATCACAGACTCGCAGCTAGAATCAACTGTCATTGTCTGCAGATTCTCCAACAGAGCGATGAAGCCCTAGTGAAACAACAGTTGGGGCTGCCGCTTACGCCACTGAAAGCACAAAATAACTAAAAGGAAGTGAAACCAAGGCCCAACGGCCCAGCAGATGCTAAACGCTGTAGGCTCCACGCAAGCAAATATCAGCTTGTAAGTGAAAGCAGAGAGCATCTTTTCCGATTTGGGCACGAAAGGCAAAACAACTATAACAGGACAAACAACAATCTCCCAGACGTATGCCTTAAGCTCTTCAGCGTTGGGGAGACTGTTGCAGCACTGGGCATATAGGCTAGTTGCAATCTTCATGGAACCGAGCGGGGTTGCTATAGCTCTAAATCTGGCATTCGCAAAAACTGAAAACAGACAGAATGAGGAAGGGGTAACATCCTTCCCTTCTGGGTGTTTAAGGCCCCGCGGATATGATGAGCGAAATAAAGACGGCCGCAGAGGTAGTCGTGAAGAAGCAAAAAGGGACACGGAACTCGAACAAAACAACACAGCAGACAGAAATATACACAGATACGGTCAAAACCATTCAGGAAAAATCAGTTTACATGCAACTATAAGGGCAGGAAGTCACAGAAAACCAGTCGTTGAAACCTGTGGGCAAGGCCAGCAGTGTAAAACGCTGCTGAACCGATGATACTAGCTAAGTATAAATTACCTTAAAGTTACATATGCAGCAATGCAAATACACAAAGAACGCTAGTTGCAACAGATTCTGTGTTTTTCTCCCTTGGAAACGTGTTTGACCCCTTTGCCTGTATATGTTTGCCTGCATCCGTGTGCCTGTATCTATTTTTCACATATCTCTGTTGGTAGGTGTTTGTTCGTACATGCCCGTCTACTCACCTTTTGCAGCCTCCGTTTGCCTTCCCAACTCCTGTTACTCTTTGTTTCGAGCAGTATTCATCTTTGCGCCCCTTACCTGCTTGTGATCACCAAAAACGAAACTTGAATTCATATTAAGCCAACTGCAGGGGACAAATAGGCCTAGAGTTAGTCTCCTGAACCTTAATTCAGCAAGCCGCTGCACCAGCACTTCTCTAGACCGCACATATGCCTTCACTCCAGGCACATTGCCCTTACATCTATGGCTTCTGACTTTCTCTAGACTGGCATTGCCTGTTTCAACCATTAAGTATGCACTTATACTGGTTTAATTGTTTTTTTGAATACCCAACATGGGCGCCTGTGCGCCTGCGAGTATATATACCTGTACGTTGCTCACCGTCGAAACCGACAGACATGCTGTTGAATACACAAAAAGTTCACGACAAATTTGCGGCGGAAATAATCACTGTAAGTTGAATAAAACACCACAACCACCATATGAGATGGAGTGGCCTGAAAGCATAATATGTGAACTCATGTTGCTGAGTGTTGGCTTCATGCTGCACCGCATCTGTTGTTCGTAGCGGCAGTCAAGGCTGAGGGGGCGTTCCCGCACCAAGTGGACCTTCACTGGCCACGGCCAACAACAACAGCTTGGCAAAATGCTGTGTAAAATAAATGAAGCGGAAGGGAAGTAGTTCGTTGGGTGGACAGCTAGCTATCTAGCAGGAAGCTGCCTTTCTAAGCAAAGACGGCTGTCAGCGTGACGACCAAGCCAGCAGCCAGAATAGTCGGGACGGCAGCTACTGCAGTGCTACCATTAGTAGGAGCCTTCAGGTCCTCTTCAGTCATATCTGCTAAGAGAGCTGTTCGTGCAATAAGTCCTTTGAAATATTCATCGCTGCAAGAAAGGACAAACACACACAGACGTAGATGGAAAAAAATGTCTGCAGCTTTGTTGGGTTCCTGCACAGAAACCGTTTTTATTGTTCTTCGTTGAAGTTGTACCCCGGCTTACTCAAAGGGTGCCTTGTTTTTCTCCGTTTCAGGGTCTAGTTCACAGAAAAGAACAGCTTTTCCCGTTTTGCTTTCAGTCTGAATTTGTCGGTCTCCACCTCCACTTTTTAGGGTGGTGCACTCTCCAATGATGCAGCCGATCGTAGTGCTGTTGGCGCCCAGAAGGTACGCCAGGCTGCCACCAGCATCAACGCCCCAGATAGTGTCCCACTGGTTTTGGTATTCCGCGTTCCTGAAGGCAAAAATACAGTCGCCGCAACACAGCACAGGTGTAACGGTGAAAAGCTGGCTTGATGGAAGCCGCTTTGGCTGGCCTGGTAGGTGCGCAGCTGTTCAGCTGTTTGGTAGGTAAACATCCCTGTCGCCATTTTGCATGTAGAAAACACGTAAGCGCCGTCCCTAAAGTGCGGGAAAATTTTATATTATCGTACTTGAAGACTGTCAATCCCGCGTTAAGGGCTTCCTGCAGCAATTCACGGTAGTTCGGCTTCTCCTGGTATGCGAACGTGTAATGGAAGATATCTTTCTGCGCACCCAAACGAGGAAAAATCCAACGCGATAGTCTGCCTGTACTCCTTGTATCTGAGTTAATCAGCTAAATTCATGCGTGATTCCTGTTATGGTTTCTGATGTGGTTGAAAGCTCCTGCTGTAGGTGCCAGAGCAAGACACCGAAGAGCTGTGTTGCAGGTGATGCGCTCACAAGGCCCTCTGGTTTCACCAATTCACTGCAGGTAGGGTCCGTGGCTTCCGCTTCTTGTTTTTCGTTTGTTTTGGATTTTACTTCTTGCTCTAAGGCAGAAACAAGGCTGTTGCCTTTTGTGACTTCATTGATGTGGACTGGGAGTTGCCCATTGCGGACCAAGTTGGCCGCCAAGTACGCAGCTGCAACAAGCAAATACAAGTAAAATGTTACTGCAAAAACTACATGTGTGTATGCGGGATAAGTGTGGAATGCCTTGGCTGGAGATCTGTGGCAACAGAGTAGTTGATTTTCTGGCAGCAAACAAGGTGCGGGGAGAAGCGAGGGAAGAAGGAAATAAAAGGGCAGAAGTATGTGTTTACCGTCATCTACGGCTACGGGTGTAAATTTGTATGTTATTGTTGTTGTTGCCTGTGACTGGAGCCCATTGAGTGCGACGAGGCAAACCGCCGCTGCCGTCCTGAACAACGAGGCCATTGCAACAAAAGGGAAGACACCCTGTCAAAGCGTTTTCTTCCGAAATAAAGAAAGGTAAATGTATATTTTTATCTAAGCGGGCAGGGTACAAGCGAAAGAGGGCTGAGTTCTCTGGCCGGTCCTTGTGTCTCCTCAACAGCGGTCCCGCTGCAGGAGGCGACGGGCGGTGCTCTGCCACAACTACAAGGCGCTCAAACCAGAAAGGGAAATACACACAGAAAAAATGTTTATGTATTTAGTACAAAATATATGCAAAGGAGTAAGGGCGTCGGTGCAAAGGGTCCGCTTGCTCCCTCCGTATTGTTGATTGTGAAGGGCTGCTCCTCCCGTCAACGCTGGACAAGTGTCCAACGCGAGACATGAACTTCTGAAACACAGAGTGTTGGATTAATCCATAAAGATCAGAAAAATTGGAAAGGCAATGCATCTGCCCTTCCGAGAAAAACCATGAAAAGCAAAGCGTTCCTCAGTGGTATATCCATACCCCGGTGCGACAGATAGTCGCAGCAAGAAGCCGTTGTCGTTGTTTTGTCCATTAGCCCACGGACTGATGGAGCCATAGTGAAACAAGAGTTGGAGCAGTTGTTTAAACAGCAGGAAGCACAGAGCAGTTTAAGAAGGGGATGCAGCTGCAGCGGCTCAGCCACCACTAAAGCTGTTGGTACCAAGCAACGGGTTACGTGTTTGACAGTGGACACCGTCAGTAAGAGGGTTGCGAGAGTGGCAGGATAACGAATGAGAACTTCACCTGTTGCGACAAAGTAGTGCAGCCAGGCGCTGCCATCTTGGGGCAGAATCGGGTGAGTATACTTCCACAGTAGCACTCATCAAAATTACAAGGAGGGAGTGAATACGAGAAACAAAACGCCTGCAAGACAAGGAGGTAAGTAGAACTCTCCATGGAAAGAGTCAACACCCTTCGGGAAGAACAGGTTAAGTGCAACTACGAAATCAGGAATTCACAGACACCAAGGCCTTGGAAGCTGTAGGGAACGTGAACACTCGAAGAAGCTGTTGAGCTGACGATAGCAGCTGAGTACACTTTCGCTTAACGATAAATATGACTCTAAATAAATCCATAAAAAGAGCCGATGCCAACAGAAACCGTGCTCCCCCAATTTTGAAACGTGTTTGATCCCTTTGCCTGTACATGCTTGCTTGCATCCGTTTGCTTGTATCTATTTGCTTGTATCTCCATGCACCTGATTGTTTGTAAATGTCCGCCTACACATTGTTTGACGCTTTGGTTTGTCTTTCGACACTTAGTACTACTTGTTTCGCGCTATTTTCACCTTTCCTCCTCCTCCGTGCTTGAGGTCGACTGGAAAAAGCAAAGATGAATTTATAAGTAACGCCAACACCAAAAGAGATAAAAGCCGACAGTTGGACTCGTAAACCTTGACTCAGCAGGCAGGTGCATATTTCCTGCTCAACACCATACATATGCCTTCACTGCAGGCTTCTTGTCCTTAAATCCACGACTTGTGTTTTAGTTCAGGCTGGCGTCCCATAATTCAGACTTTACGTGTCTTCCTATATTGGTTTCATTGTTTCTTTGAATCTTCAACATGGCTTTCTCCTACGTGCCTGGGAGTAGATCTACCCAAACGCTGCTCGCCGTCCAAGAGAACAGGCATATTTTTGAATATAATCGAAGTTTCCGACCAAAAGAAGGCTGAAATAACCGTTGCAAGTTGAAGAAAACACCACAACCATCATATAAGATGGAGTAGACCGGGAGCACATCTGAACTGTGATGTTGCTGTTTGTTGAATCCATGCTGCTTTGGATCGGCCCGTTGCAAGGGCAGTGAAAGGTGAGCTGCTCCCTAACAGGTGAAACATGGCCGGCCAAGACACTACAGCGCTAGAGTGGCTTGAGAAAATGAATGAAGCGGAAGGGGTGCAGTTTGCTAGCTGCATGGCTTGCTAACGAGCGGGAGGCTGGCTCCCTAGGCGCCGATGGCTGTCAGCATGGCAACAAACCCGGCAGCCAGAATGGTAGGGACGGCAGCTGCTGCTGTGCCGTCATTGGAGGAAGCCTTCAGGTCCTCTTCCGTCATATCTGCTAACTTAGCTGTTCTTGCAATAAGCCCATCGTAGTACTCGCCACTGTAGGAAAAGGCAGACAGACACAGGGCCAGGTATACAGCATGGAAAACAATCACTAGTTGCGATGGACGCCTGCATGGTAATCGTTTTTACTGCCCGTCCTGTATGTTGCACCGTAGGACCAAAAACTTACTCAAAGGGTGCCTTGCCCTTCTCCGCTGGAGGTTTTAGTTCACAGAATAGCACAGCTTTTCCTGTCAACTTTGGGGACGAACTTCGTTCACCACTACCTTCAGTTGTCTCAGTGGTGCACTTCCCAATGACGCAGCCGATCGTAGTGCTATTGGCCCCCAGAAGGTATGCCAGGTTGGCACCAGCATCATCCTGCCATATCTTTTCCCACTGGTTTTGGTAGTCTGTTTTCCTGAAGGCAAACAAAAAAACAGCACAACACAACACAGGTGTAATACTGACCGGTTGGCTTGATGGAAGCCGTTCAGGTTGGCTGGGCCGATGCTCATCTGATTAGTTGCTTGGCGGGTAAGATCTCTGTATCCTTTTCCCCGTGCAAATAAAACACGATGTATGTGCCTTTATTGAAGGCAAGTTTGGCTTTTTCCTACTTGAAGGCTTCCAGTCCCTTGTTAAGCGCTGTCTGCAGCAAATCAGGGTAGTTGGGGCCGTTTGCGTAATCGAAGACGTGATTGAAGATATCCTTCTGCTCACCCAAAAGAGGAGAAATAAAACTAGGTAGTCTGTCCTTGCTCTGTGTCTCTCAGTCAAAGAGATAAGTTGCTGCCTGATTGCTGTAGGGGTTTTTGCTATAGTTAAAAGCTGCTGTTTCTAGGGAAAAGGTACGACAACGCAGAGAGGACATGTTGCTCACGAGATCAGCGCCTTCCATTAATCCACTACACGTAGTGTCAGAGAGGTCCTCCCCTGCTTTACTGGCTGTTTTGCTTCCTACTGTTGTCTTCAAGGAAGAAACAATGGTTTCGCTTTTTGTGACTGTGCTGATGTGAACTGGTAGTTTTCCATTGCGGACCAAGTTGGCCGCCAAATAACCAGCTGCAACGAACAAATACAAACAAATGGTTACGAAAAAGCCATATATAATATATATGCGTAATCTGTATGGAATGACTTGCCTTGAGGTCTTTTATAGCTGAGTGCATGATGGCTTGACTGCGAACAAGGTGAAAAGAAGCATGTGAACAAGGGAACAACACACAAAATTATATTTACCTTCATCTACAACTTCCGGCGTAAACGTGTATGTTGTTGTTTTCCCCGCGGCATCTGATTGGAGCCCGTAGAGTGCGACGAGGCAAACTGCCGCTGCTGTCTTGCACAAGGAGGCCATTGCGACAGAAGGGAGGGAACCTTATCAACGAAATGAAGAGGAGCAATAATATTTTTAATTTTAAAGGTGCGGGGAAGAAGGTAAAGAGGGCTGAGTCCTTTGGATGGTCTTTGTGCCTCTTCAACAGCGGTCCCTCACCAGGAGACGGCAGTCAGCGCCCCGCCACAAGTGTAATGCGCCCAAACCAAAACTACACACGAGCACAAAAGTCGATAATATATATATTTAATGAAAAATAAATGCAAAGTAGAAAAGGATTTCGATACACGGGCTTTGGTTGCTATGTCCGTATTGTTGAATGTGAAGGGCTGCTCCTCCCGTTACAGACCATTCAAGACCCAACGCAGGATGACTGTCCAACGCGTGACATGAACTTCTGCAGCATACAGAATGTTAAATTAACCTATGAAATTTAAAGACACTTAAAAACAATGTATCTGCCCTTCCGAGGGGCATCATGAACAGCACAGAGTTCCTCAGACGTATGTAGATCCATACCCGTGTGCATCAGATATTCGCAGCACGAACCAGTCGTCGTTGTTCTGCGTATCCGCCCACGGAGTGGTGCAACAACAGTTGGGGCAGCTGCTTAAACCACAGGAAGCCCAGAATAACTAATGGAAAATGAAAAGCCGCTGCAGCTTCCGCGGGCAGCAGAGGCGATAGTGAAGGAGCGGAAAGGAGAAACGAACTCAGAAAGGACAGAAAAGAACAGAACTGCAAAACTCTACAAGGAGGGTGAATACCTCTCAGACAAACACGTTCAAGTGTGGCTACAAAAACAGGAAGCCAGCTAAGCAACAACGGGGGAAGCTATATCCATGTCAAATATTTAAAAAAGCTGGCAGCATGACGTTATCAGTTGAACAGAATTTCTCTCGACAAATATGCAGCATCAAGAATGCATGAATGTCGCGAATATAAATCAAATTTACGTTTTTATCCCTGTCTACTCCGTATGCTTGTGTTTATTTGCTTGTACGTGTTCGCTTGTACCTCTTCGCTTGTGTCCGGCTGCTTGTGCCTTTGTCTGTATTGCTATTACAGCACTCGCTCGTCTTTCGAATCTTAGCAGTCTTCTTTTCTCTTTCTCGCTGTCTTCCCTCCTCCTCTCTGCCGTTGATTGAAGGGGAAAATGGGAAACACGAACTTGGAAATCTCGCCAACAGCAAAAGGCAACTATCCGGACAGTTGTTCTTGTAGGCATTCAATGAGTAAGCGCATGCACTTTCTCTGCTCAACACCATGCCAATGCCGTCACTATCGTCTTCTCCTTAAATCCAGGGCTTCTGACTCTCTCCAGACTCGCGTTGCCTGCTTTCAACCCCACCCAACACCACCCCCTCCCGGTACGGCAGCAATTCCTCCCGCCGGAGATGGTGGGGGGCGTCGAGCGGGTGCTGGCAGCCGCTGTGCCTCAGGTCTGAACGCAAGGATTTAGGGTTTAGGGGTTTGAGTCTAGGGTTTAGGAGCGCCCGTTTGAGGCATTCTGTAGCCTCCTGTGTATGCTTTATTGTTGGTTTGTATCTGCAATTCAGTTTTCATATACCTGCCCTGGAGTAGATTTACTCTTAGTCTGCTCGCCGTCCAGACGGACAGGCGTGCTTTTTACTATTATCAAAGTCTACGACAAAATGAAGGAGGAAATTGTTGCTGCAATTTGAAGAAAACACGACAACCACCATATGATATGGAGAAACTGAGAGTATATATAAATTCTGATGTTGCTGCTTGCTGCCTCCACGCTGCACCGCATCTGCTGTTTCTAGCAGCAAAGCTAAGGTGCTGCCCCACCAAGTGAACCTTGACTGGCCAAGCCAAATAAGGGCGGCTTGACAACGCGCTGTGCAAAGTAAATGAAGCGAAAGGGATGTAATCCGTTAGCTGGATGACCAGCTAACTAGCGGGAGGTGGACTTTCTATACAGCGATGGCTATCAGCATGGCAACCAAGCCGGCAGCCAGAACGGTACGGATGGCAACTTAGCAGCTGCGAAAAAATATTGCAGCACTGGAAATGGACGTTAGGCGCTGCCATCTTGGGGGGGCACAATCGGGTGAGGAGTAGTCTAAAATAGGCATCCATCAGAGTTGCAAAGAAACAGAAAAAGAAAAAGGGCTTCCGCGGGCGTCAAGGGTGACAGATCAAAGCGGTAAGCAGCAGAGGCAGTAGTGAAGGAGCAGAAAGGGGAAATTAACTTAAAAAAGACAAAAAAACGGACAGACAAGCAGAAGGCAGAAGTCCACAAGGAGAGTAACAAAGCGTTCAAGTGTGGCGACGAAAATAGGAAGCCAATTAAAAAAAAACAGCGGAAGCTAGAGCCAAATCAAAGATATAATGACGGTGGCAGTATTACGATATCAGTTGAGTATAAATCATCTTGAATATAACTATGCAACATTAAAAGTACATAAAGAGCATTAATGCAAATCGAATTTACGCTGTTGTCCTTATGAAGCGCGTTTGCTCCGTTTTTTCGTATAAATTTGCTTGTTTCTTCTTGCTTGCACCTCCTTGCTTGTAGCCGGCTGCTTGTGCGTTGATCCGTATTACAATTACAACACTTGCGTATCTGCCGACCCTTAGCAGTATTCGTTTCTCTTTCTCGCTACCTTCCCTCCCCTTCTCTGTTCGTGATTCACGGAGAAAGCGGGAAACGGGAATTTGGAAATGACGCCAACAACAAAGTGTAACTATCCAGGCGGTTGTTCTGGTAAGCCTTAACTCAACAAGCATCTGCACCTATGCTGCTCAACACCGTCCAAATTGTTCCACTGCTGCCTTCTTGTTCTGGTGGTGCATGGCTTTTAACTTTCTCTAGTCTGTGACTGCCTGTCTCCAAACATTGAGTACCCTCTTATACTGTGCTCGAAACCTCAACATGGCTTGCCCTCACGTGCTTGGCCATCGATCTGGCCGCAGACAATTTGTCTTCCAAACGGAAAGGCACACTATTGAATATAAATAAAGTTCACAACAAAATAGAGGCGGAAACAATTGCTGCAAGCTGAAAAAAAACCACAACCACCATATGAGGCGGAGTGGCCTGAGAGCATAATATCTGGACTCTGATGTTGCTGCGTGTCGCCTCCTCGCTACGTCGGATCTGTAGTTTCTAACAGCAGTCAAAGCTGAGGTGCTCACGCAGCAAGGCACCTTGACTGCCTCAGGCCAACAGCGGCGGCTTTGCAAAGTGCTGTGTAAAATGGAGCGGGAGGGAGCTGGTTTGTTAACTGGATGTTTAGCTAACTGGCGGGAAGCTGCCTCTCTAGGCAGAGAGGGCTGTCAGCATGGCAACCAAACTGGTAGCCAGAATGCTGGGGACGGCCGCTGCTGCTATGCCGTCATTAGTAGGAACTTTCAGGTCATCTTGTGTCATATTTGCTAACAGAGCTGTTCGTGAAATAAGTGCGGTGAAGTACTCCTCACTGCAAGAAAGGACAAACGCGCAAAGACACAGGCGCACAGCGCCAAAAAGACACATCTTTAGCTGTTGTGGATACTTATATGCAGACCATTTTTATTGCTCCTCACGAAGTTGTACCGCAAAACCCCAAACTTACTCAAATGGCGCCGTGTTTTTCTGCGCTTCAGGGCTTAGTGCACAGAAAAGCACAGCCTTTTTCGCTTCTGCTTCCCCCAAATCGGTGCTTAGTGCAGCCACCCCTCTTTTAGCTGCCCCGGGCAAGGTACGTGAAGCTTCTTCGGTGCACTCGCCAATGACGCATCCAATCTTAGTGCTGTTGGATCCGAGAAGGTACGCCAAGTTGGCACCAGCCTCACTCGCCCAGATAGTTTGCCAGTCAGTTCCGTAGTTTTGCTTCCTAAAGAAAAATAAATCACAGACACGACAGCACAGGCACGATTATGAGAAGTCGACGTGATGGAAGGAGGCAAGTCTGGCATTGTAGATGCGCAGCCAATCAGCTGTGCAGTGGGTAGCATTGCTGTCGCCTTTGCCTACGCAGAAAAGCAGTGGGTGTGTCTATAGTGAAGGTGAATTTGGCTTTCTCCTACTTGAAAACTTTTAATCCCTCGTCAAGGGCGGCCTGCATCAATTCACGGTAGTCAGGGCTCTCCGTGTAATCGAAAGTGTGATAAAAGATGTCCCTCTGCACACCGAAAAGATAAAAAACAACGGAATAGCTTTCCCTTGTTCATTTTGTCTCGAAGTATCCACTAAATTTGCCCTTATTCGCTGTGGAGTTTTGCTAGGCGGTTTAGAGCTCCTGCTGCGGGTGCCATGACACGAGAACCAAGGGAGAAAGCACACACACCGGCCCCTTGTAGGTGCTGTGCTCACAAGGTCTGATGCCTTCATCAATGCCTCGCATGCCTCCATAGTGACTCTGCTTGGCTGTTTAGAGGCTGTGCAGGCTTGTACTTTCCCCTGCACAGTAGAGACAAGGTTGCTGTCGGGTGCAACTTCACTGATGTGAACTGGGAGCCTTCCATTGCGGACCAAGTTGGCCGCCAAGTAGACACCTGCAGAAAATAAATGCAAATAAAAGATTTCGCGAAAACTGTTTATCTCCGTAATCAGTATGCAAGGACATATCTTGACTTCTGTTGCAGCTGAAGCGTTGAGGCTTGACTGAGAACAAGGTGGGTAGGGGCAAAGGACGGTGGGAAAGAACAGCAGGAATAAGCTTACTGTCATCTACATTGGCTACTTTAAATTTGTATGTTGTTTGTGCCGCTTCGGATTGGAGCCCAGAGAGCGCGACGAGGCAAACAGCCGCTGCCGTCTTGTAGAAGGTGGCCATTGTTACGGAATCGGGGGAACCTCGGCAACGTGTTTGTTTTTCAATGTCAATTGAAATAAAGAAACATATTTACTTTCAAGCAGGCAGAGAATAAGGTAAAAATGGCTTAGTTCTTTGGCTGGTCCTTGTGTCTCCTCGAGAGCGGTCGTCGAACAGGAGGCGGCAGCCGATGTTCCCCCACAACTAGAAAGCGCCCAAAAGAAAGCGAAAACACACGCGAAATTCAAAATTGTATAATTGTTAATACAAAACAAAGGTGAATTAGGAGAGGTTTCGGTACAACGGGCCCTCGTTACCTTTCCTTTTTTCTGACGGTGAATTCTCCTTCCTCCCGTCAGCGACCGCTGGGCTAGCAACGCAGAACGAGCGTTCACCACGACATACGCACTCCTAAAGCACACGGAATGCAATATTAATAAATAACATCGAAAGGAATGTATAAAGCAATGTAACTTGCATTTCAAAGTGCAACATGAACTGCGTAGGCATCCTCAGCCCTATTTTGCTTATTTGCCTCCCGTATCCACTGGCGCGTCACAGGTAGAACCCGTCGTCTTCATTTTGTTGCTTACCCAACAAGGGGATGCGGATCTAGTGTGACAACAGGTTGAGCAACCGCTTAAACCGCTGGGAGCACAGAATGGCTGAAGCGAAGACATAGCAGTGGTAGCAGTTGAGCTGTAGCGCCTGAGAAGCTGTAGCGCCTGAGCACCAACAGCCTAGCGCCAGCTCAGCAGCAACTAGACGCTGTAGGCTCCAAGCAACTAAATGTAAGTTTGAAAATGGAAGGAGCCATAATCAGTCATACCGGCCAGTGTGGGGTACACACGACAGAATAGCCAGTAGAAGAAGAATGAACGTGGCTGCCGAAAATCAAGGTTAGCAGTGGAAGATCGCGATTCAACACCGCACATGCCATTGCCCAACCCCCTCCACAGAAGCAATCCCCAGTCTTAGATGTGAGTCCTCTTAAGGTGAAGTACCCCACAGACCACGATCCCCACTGTTGCCTTCCTCAATCATGCGCGAACTTTGCTTTTTTTAGCCGTGGTATGTTCAGTTTGGAAACGCGGATTTCCCCTTTTCACGTTTGATTGCTGGTATCAAAAATCGGGCGGAATACAAATGGGTACAATTCGATGCAGCCGGCTTAGGAGGCCATCTCGCACGAGGCAGTAGTGAGGATCGTATCCTGCGGAAAGTTTATCTTAACAACTGTAGTAATATTCGTTTGCCTTCCGACGCAGTAGTATCCTTCCTTTCTCTCCATGGCCATCTACTCTCGCCTTCTCGGCTTGTTATTGACCGAGAAAAAGAGAAAGACAAATTTTGAAATGGCACCAACTGCAAGGTACAAATGGCCAGGTAGTTGGCCTTATAATCCCCAGCTCAGCAACCTCTAAGCTATACAAGCCGTTTCGCTTCTTTCTTCTTCTCCTTACGATCCATGGTTTCCGGCTTGCTCTACGCCGGCACTACTTGTCTTCAGTAATCAAATATCTTCCTATATTGTTTCAATTGTTTGTCTGAATACCCAGCGTTGGCCCTTGTCTTCGTGCTTGACAGCCGACCCACCTGCCCACAGCTTGCATTCCTAACGGATACGTATACGTTTGTATATGATCAAAGTTGAAGCCAACGTAAAGAATGAAACAGTCGCTGCAATTTGGAGAAACAACCACAACCACCGTATGAGGTGGAGTGGCCTGGGAGCATAAGATCTGAACTTTGATTATGCTACGTCTCGCCTCCATGCTACATCGGGCCTGTTGCCTGTAACAACAGTTAAAGCTAAGGTACCCGCGAAGAAAGAGCACCTTCACTGACCCAAGCCAACAATATCGGCTTCGCAAAGTGCTGTGTAAAAGAAATGAAGCGGGAGCGAGGTAGTTAGCCAGTCTAGATGGCTAGCTAGCTAGCAAGAAGTTGCCTCGCTAGACAAGGACGGCTGTTAGCATAGCAACCAAGCCAGCAGCCAGAACGGTAGGGACAGCAGTTGCTGCTGTGCCGTCATTAGTAGGAGCCTTCAAGTCATCTTCCGTCATTTCTGATAACTGAGCCGTTCGCGAAGCAAGCCCAGTGAAATACTCCTCACTGCAAGCAAGAGGAAGCAGACGGGCAGGCAAAGAAGGCCGAAAAAAGCATTCTCAGGTGTGGCGATTGTCTGCTTGTAAATCCATCCCTACCCCAGTACAGAAGGGCGGGCTCCAAACCCCAAAACTTACTCGAATGGCGTCTTGTCGCTCGTTACTGCAGGGCTTAGCTCGCAGAAAAGGACAGCCTTTTCTGTTTGATTTTCAGCATTGCCTCTTGCTACTTCACGAGAGGCTCCATCCAGTCCCGTATCCCGCTCCTCAGCTGGTACTAAGCTACACTTTCCAATGACGCAGCCGATTTTGGTGCTGCTGGACGCGAGGAGGTATGTTAAGCTGGCACCTGCACCTTCACTCCAGATGTCTGTCCAGTCTTTTTGAGTCTTAGGGTATGTTTTTCTTTCGATGCAGAAGATCAGCGCAATACAGCACATATGTAACAATGGGAAGATTGCTGTAGAGAAGGCAAAGAGGCTGCCATGGTGCATACGTAGCTGCAGTTAGCTTTGGCTACTCCTCGCTGTGTGTTGAGTGTAGTTGTTGTTGGATTGTTGTGCAAATAAGAAGAAAGGGACTTGTCTGTAGCAAAGAGGAACACGGCCCTGCCTTACTTGAACACTGTCAATCCGCTGTCGATTGCATTCTGCAGCAATGCAAGGTAATCAGGAGTGGTACCGGTCTTGTAATCAAACGCGTGATGGAAAATCGTCTCCTGCGAGCCAAAAATTTGAATCACGAGGAAAAACGGTCCGCTAGTTTTCAACATGCCCCAGACAATCATTTGAACTGCTGCTTAGTTTTCGTCGGGCTTTACATGGCAGTGTGGAGCTGCTGCTGACGCTACCACAGCACGAGCATCTGGGGCGAACACATGAATTATCGCCGTTTGAGGTTGCCTGCTCACAAGATTTGATGTAATATGCGTTGCCTCGCAAGCCTGCCCAGTGTGTTGCGGTTTGCTTTCGACTTTCTTCTTCAGGGCAGCGATAAGCTCGTCGTCCCTCGCCACTGCACTGATCTGAACTGGGAGTTTTCCATTACGGGCTAAGTTGGCCGCAAAGTACGCATCTGCTGCGAACAAATAAAAGGTACACGAGAAGGCAGTTAATTCGCGGGGAGCAGCGTGTCGTCTGTTACAGTTCAGCCGTCGAGAGTCTAGGAGCAAACGAGGTGGAGGAAAAAGCGAAGGAAATTAGGAGTTGGGTTGCCCAACTTGTTCACCTTCAGTTACTTCCTCTGCTACAAATTTATATGTGTTGTCGTCCGCCACCGCTGATTGGAGCCCAGAGAGTGCGACGAGACACACTGCTGCTGCCGTCTTGTAGAAGGAACTCATTGTAACAGAAGGCAACAGAAAATTCTGAAAACCGGCTTCTTTCTTTGGGAAAACAAAAATGAACAAGTATATTCAAGTGAGAATGCACAGGGAAGACTCGCGGGAAATGCGATTTCTCTGGCTGGTCCTCGGTTCTCCGGAGCAGCCAGACCGCCGGTTCCTCCCCGAGGGGGGCAGTCTGTCCCCTACTACGAGTAAAAAGCAGCCAAGGGAAGGCGAAAATGCAAGAAAAACTTGAAATCTACTAAATTAATAAAAACTGGAAATAAGGCTGCTAGGAGTTTGATAAACGGGGGCTGCATACGTCGGTTGAAGTGCATGACGGTTCGTTGTCCCACCTCATTGACTGTTGCAAGGGAGGGTGGCTGTCCAACGCGACATTACCACCTCTGAAATACGCGGATAGTTATAGGAACATACTGGCCTTAAGGTTACTTTGACTGTACTTAACTTCTGGTCGGGTTGTGGACTGATCCCCAGGACCTTCAGGGGCTGCAGTCGAGTTGAAGCATTTAATATGGAAGCTCGAAAGAGGTTCCTAAAAGCATCTGGCAGCTTATCCAGGCACAATTCCCGTAGACACACTGGCCTATGAGCCTGGGGTCGGTGTGAGATGGGGCGAGTTGAGTGGGTAGCAGTAGACAGGCAGAGCACCTTTCCGAAGCTCTGCCTGCCCATCATATCATATCAGTCAGCATTGCAGCGCTAGTTGCAGGGCAGACGGATATGCAGCAACGATGAATTGACACTGTTGCACCCATGAACACGGTGGATCGTTCTAAAATACTTCAAATATTCGCAGCAAAACCTTAATTGTCGTTTGTTCATTTCCCCCTGGAGTGATGCGGCCGCGCTGCAACAACGGTGGCAGCAGCCTATTAAATGTTTGCGTGTACGTAATGACTGGACAGGGGAGGAAGCATCAGGAGCGGCTCAGCAGCAACAGTTAGACGCTGTAAGCTCCAAGGAACTGAGTGTGATATCGAAAGTGAAGGGAAATAATATCGCTCCTGCGGAGGTCCAGCTGGAACGACGCATATGAGAGGAAATTTTTACAGGCAAGGCAAAAAAATTGGAACTTTAAGGGCTGTGGGAAAAGGCCGTAGCACTGGGAGGGGAGTACGTTACCTGTCGTAGTATTGGGGCAACACAGCGCGGCTACCAAGCTAAAGTTGCTTTCACCTAAATTTCCAAGTGTCACAAGTCAAAGAAAGGATTCCACCCAAATAAGGAGAGACAACAAACAGCTTAAGACAGCAGTGAATGAGGAGAAAGATGAAACAAAGGTGGCAAAGCCTTGGCGAAACAAATGAGCAAGCAGAACAATGATTGCAATTAATATCAAATTGTCCAAAAGATCGACAAGCAGTATTATAGAGAGATCTTAACGTTTAAGAACACTCATTGCGCCGAGCCATCATGCTTCCCCTCCTTATAGAACGCGTACCCGTTTGCATGCATATGTTTGCTTGCACCTGTCCGCTTCCGGTCTATCTAAACAACCACACCTATATTTGAGTTCCTACCCTGTTTTAGGTGCTCTTTTCATTGCTTGTTACCTACGTTTCTTTCTTTGATTCCGTTTGACTAAGGGGCAGGCAAATACGAACATGGGGGGGAAGTCAACGGCAGAAAAACAGTTTCCCAGGCAGCGTTATTTGTGCACCGAAATTCTGCACCTCTCATACTCAACAATACATGTACTTTTCTTGCCGTTCTTTGCCCTCGCTTTACATGGCTCTTTGTTTGCTAATGATATATAGTAATCATCTTGAGATACCTGTTTTCTTGGTTTGATACTCGTTAAACAGTTCTGCCTCCGATCTTTCCCACGATTGTCCGGTGGTTGGGTAACACGTGACCTACCTGCATACAGGTCGTCTTTCTAGAAAAATGTAGAATTTTGGAATGTAGTTAGAGCTCAGAATGTAGACTGGTACAGACCAAAACAGTGCAAGTCGAAGTAAGCATTGGTGCTACCATATGAGATGGAGTAGCCTGTGCTTACAAAATTGATAGATTTCATCAGTGTGTCGCACGAATCGACAGGGACTGCTCTTTCCTGTACTTGACTTCCTCCGGGCACTAGTTTTGCCGCCAACTTGGAGACAAGTTCTTTATCCTTTGTCACTTCCTTTATGCGAACTGGGGGCTTTCCATTACGGGCCAGTTTAACCGCCAAGTAGGCATCTTCAGCGGACAAACGCAAGCAAATACAATGAATAAGCATGGGACAATAAGCGTTCAATCACTACGTGGCTGACATGGGATGAACGGGGCTACGGTGTGTTGCCTTCGAGTATTTGACCTCCTGAAAGCCAACAATACAGGGAAAGCGCATAAAAATAACAATTGAAGAGGTAATGCCTTTACAATCAGTTACATCTTCTACTGTAAGTTCATATGTTATTTGTTCCGCCGTCACTGATCGGAGCCCACAGAGTGCGACGAGGCAAACTGCTGTTGCCGTCTTGTACAATGGAGCCATTGCGACAGATAAGGCACACAAGTCTATAAATAAATGTTTCCTTATAAGAGAAATAAAAAAGTTAAAATATTGAAGTATGAGGGTGCGTAAAAGAAGGCGAAGAAGGCAAAGGACCCTAATACTGGGCTGGTCCCTGAGTCTCCTGAACTGTGATCGTGCTGGTCACCAACCACGATGCGGCAGTCTGCCTGCTCAGACAAGCACAGGCAATCAAACAAACGTAGACATTCAAGCAACGTTTTAGAGTCAGATGTAAATAATATTAAGGAAAGATACAAGTGGAAGGGCTCCTATACGAAATACCTGCCTACTCTGCTTTTACCCGTTCTCATCAAGGATCCGCATTGCACACCGCAGGGACTGCAACGAAAGCTGAGTGCCCAACTAGCGGCATCAACACATGGATATGCAAAATATTGGAGAAATATAGAAAATTCAAATATTCTCATAAACGCGGCCTTAGTTGGCATATTTTGCCTAAGCAACAGCCCCGTGTATTTTCCCACAACATTGGCTTCTGAAGCAGATGAATTGTTTTAAATGGGGGAAACTCGCACCAAATGCGAAGACGTCTGTAAAGAAATGAGTTTAATTGGTGCACTGCGCATGTAGGAGGACGACTCCTTGTAGGTCGTTTGCCATGATCTTAGATGTTTCTCGACATTTCATACATTGATGTATAGGGCGTAGCAAGCATTGGTCACTGCGCCTCGATCAAACCAATAGAGATTCAAAGGAGAAGAGCAGCGGAAGTATTTTATGTGAGAACAAGCACTGCAACCTGTTGCACGCGTCTCATGGTAAGTGACTCGTACTCCGCTTGTTGCTTGATCTATCCACCTGCCAAACATGAGACCGCCAGGTTCCAAGCATCTCGGGTCTTGTGGACGGAATATCCCGATGTGATAGTACTCGTCGGCAGTATTTTATTTCTATCCTTTTTTCTGTCACGCTTGCATGTCTCTAGCATATGTGTTTACCTAGTCGGTCCACAGAAAGGGAAAGCCAAACGCACAGACGCCGGCGCCTGGCAGAAGAGGCAAAGTTGAAAGGTTGACCAAAAGACTCAGGCAAACAGGGACTGGCTGTCCCACACTGTGTTAACCTGCTTAAGGAATATCCACAGATGTTTTCTTTGTCGATCATTTTGCAAAACCCCTTCTCTACTTGTCACTGCCGCGCACCAGACCGCGTTCCTGTAGCGGTGGAGTTCGTTGCTTGCCCACCCGAGCCATGCGCTGTTGCCAACTGAGGCAAACATCCTCAGCGTCAGTCGAGGATTACAATGGCTTGCAGTAAAGCCAAAATACTTATGAACTGAGTTCTAGCACTGTCTACAACGTGATCAAAACCACCCGGGAGAAAGGCTCTAAACAGACTAGCAAAAGGGGCATTTAAACGGACAAAAGGTGCACGTGTAAAATGAGTCAGACCTGGTGATACTTTGTTGTGCAATGACTGTAATTAATTGCAATTCGCTAAAAGATTGACAAGCAATAGTCCAAATATGTGAGGGCCCATGTACACTCATGCGCCGAGATATGCTTCTCCTCCTTACAGGACGCCTACCCGCTTGCACATATATGTTTGCTGTAACGTGTTTGCTTCGCGTTCACCTTAACAACCACAATTATGTTTTCTTCCCCTCCCTCCTTAGGTGCTCGCCCTATTACTCTGTCATCTACGTCTCTCTCTTCGATTGCGTTTGGCTAAGATGCAGAAAATTACTACTATCAGGGGGAAGCCTGTGGGGAAAAAAGGAATTCGACCTGCGACGTTTTTTATGGACCTGAAACTAGGACCTCTCATCCTCAACAACACATGCATTTTCATTGCCGTTCTTTGTCATCGTGTTAGATGGCTTCTTATTTGCTTCAGATGTATACTAACCATCTTGCGATACCAACTTTAGTATTTTGATATTCACTAAATAGTTCTTTTTTCCAATCACTTCCACGACTCTTTGTCGGTTGGGTAACAGTTGGTCTACATGCAAACAGGTCGCCGTCCTAGCAAACATGAGTATTTTGGAATATAACCAAAGTGCACAATGCAAACTGGGGCCGACATAATCAGTGACAGTTGAAGTAAACACAGGTCGAACAACCTTATAGTATAAAGGCTGAACTATGAGGCTGCTGTGTCTCGCCTCCACGCTGCGAAAGGCCTGCGTCTGTAAAAGCAGTTGTAGTAGAACCTTTCATGCGGCCAGTGAAGTCCCACGCTCCCAGGCCAACAACGGCTGTTTTGCAAGGTGCTGTGCAGAATGGCTGACCAGGAAACGTGACAGACAGCGACTGAGCTAGCTTGCTGTCGGAAGGCTACCTCCCTAGACAGACATGCCTGTCAGCATGGCAACCAAACCGGCAAATATGACGGTAGGCACAGCGGTTGCTGCCGTGCCGTCATTAGTAGGAGCCTTCAGGTCCTCCTCTGTCATGTCCGCCAATTCCGTTGTTCTTGCAATTAGTCCGGTGAAATAATCCTCACTGCAGGATTAGAAAAAGGGCACAAACGGATAGACAGCATCCGAAAATAAATCTTGAGCGTTAAAGTGTGCTTGTGTGGTAGTGCGTAGTCAGTCCTGTACTGAAAGGCACGGTCTGAAACCCGAAACGTACTCAAAAGGGGCCGTATCCTTGGTCGCTGGAGGTTTTAATTGGCACAAAAGCACAGCCTTATTTGTTGGAGTTTCAACAGGATCACCTAACTTTACAGCCTTCTCTATTGACGATTGTTTTTTATCGCTTTGAGTGGTCACTTGTGTGCACCTTCCAATGACACATCCGATTTGAGTGCTGTTAGACCCTAGGAGGTATCCCAGGCTAGCGCCCGCATCATTCTCCCAGATCTCTGCCCAAGCCGTTGGACTCTCAGGATATTTGTTGCTTTAAGGGACGTATGCACAGCCAACACAACACAGTTCAGATATAAAGGTGGGAAGCTAGCTGGAGAGAAATCGATGGGACTGGCTTGCTAGATACATACTGATTAGCTGCGGCTGCGCTAAGCTGTGTTAGCTAGCATTGCTGTGGCCTTTTCTTTTACCAGCAAAACCCAACGAACGTGTATGCAATACACGATGAGAAGGTCTTTCCTTACTTGAACAGGGCCAATCCGGCCTTAAGGGCTTCCTGCAACGTCTGACGGTAGTTAGGTTTGGCATCCGCCTCGGCCGAGTAATCGAAAGCATGATGGAACATCTCCTTCTGCACACCAGAAAGATGAAGAAGTTGGCAAGACAGTTTGTATGTGTTCACCCTTTCTCAGGCCATGAGCTAAATTGCTGCCTAGTTTGTGTGGAGTCTTGTGATAAGCTCTAGCGCTGCTGCTGATGCTGCTGCTGCTAGCACAGCACCAGTACCAGTTGAGAAAGCACCAAGTATCGTATGTGCTGTGCCCACAAAGTTTTCAGAGTTTATCAGTGGCTTGCAAGATTCCTCAGTGACATCTCTTGCTGGTAAGCCGGCTCCTTCGGTGTTCACTTTTTCCGTTAGCTCAGAGACAAGTTCCTTGTCCTCCGCGACTACTTTGATGTGAACTGGGAGCCTTCCATTACGGGCAAGGTTAACCGCGAAGTAGGCATCTTCAGCAAAAAAATACAAGCAAATACAACGGGAAAGGATAGGAGAATAAGTCTGCAGTCACTGAGCAGCATACCTGGGATGAAGGGGATTGCAGTGTGTCCTCGCAGAGCACTTGGCCGCCTGGCGGCAAACAAGACGAGGGAAGGCACACCGCAAAAAAATGGAATAAGTAATGCCTTTACCTTCAGTCACATCTTGTGCTTTAAGCTTATATGTTGTTTGGTCCGCCGCCACTTGTCGGAGCTCAGAGAGCGCGACGAGGCAAACTGCTGCTGCCACCGTGTACAATGGAGCCATTGCGACAGAGAAAGGAATTAAGCCTACAAACGAATTATTCCCTCTAGTTGCAAAAAATAAACCAAAATATTTAAATATAAGGGTGGGTAAACGAAGGCGAAGAGGGCGAAGGAGACTGAGTCTAGGCTGCTCCCCGAGTCTCCTGAACGGTGAGCCCGTGGGTCACACGAGGCGGGAGTCTGTCTTCTCCGACAAGTGTAGGGCACTCAAGCAAACGTGGACATCCCAGCAAAATATTGAAATAAAATATAGCTGATATTAAATAAAGATACAAGTGGAAGGGCTTTTATACAGAATAGCTGCCTAGTCTGCTCTACGTCCGCTCATGAAAGGCCCGCGTCAGACACCGCTGGGACAGTAGGGAAGGCAAAGTGCCCAACGCTGGACACCAGCCTGTGTAACTGTTGAAATAACATTGGCCATTAAAATATTCTGCTAAAAGGTACTTTAGTTTGTATTTTGTGCCCAAGCAACACCGTCGCGTATTTTCCCAAGATATCAGGTTCGGTAGCATACACGGTGTTGCAAAAATGGGGGAAATTCGCAGCAAATGCAAAGGTTTTTGTCAAGAAATGAGTTTCATTGGTGGATATTTAAGGAGCTAAGAAGACTCCTTATAGTTTGTTCGCCAGGAATTTGGATGCTGCTCCGCGTTTCATACACTAATAACTAGAGCGTATCACGCATTGATTACTGTCTCTTGATCAAACGAATACAGAGTCGAAGGTAAAGAGTAGGGGAAAGGCATTGTGTGTGTGGACATATGCTGCAACCTGCTGCATGTATCTCACGGTAAGCGAATCTGGTTCTGTTTGTTGCGTGCAGACCAACGAATTGCGAAATATGAGCCTGCCAACTTCTCAGCGTATCGCCTCTTATGGAATGAATTTGCTGATGTAATGATACTTGCCTGTAGTGTTTCGCATACATTCCTCGTTTTTTCTATTACTTCAGTTCGTATCTATGACATGAGTTTACCGGATAGGCCAACAGGCAGGCAGGAAAAGGCAGCCGCACAATGGCCAGCGACAGGCGTAAGAGGCGGAGTCCAAAGGTCGGCAAAAGGACTCAGGCAAACGAATACCAACTGTACCAGACTGTGTCAACCACTTTAAGGAATATCCGGAGATGTTCTGTTTATCGATCATGTTGCAAGGCCCCTTGCTCTAATAATCACAGCCGTGCGCCAGGCCGCCTTGCTGTAAGGGCAGTATTCGTTGCTCCTACTGTCCCGCATAACCCGTGCGCTGCTACCAACTGTAACCAGAGTTGTCGCTCTCAGACGAAAAGTATGGGGGCCTGCAGTAAGGCCAAAATACTTATGAACCGAGTTCTATCACTGAATAGAAGTGCGGCCAAAACCATCCGGAATGAAGATTCAATAAACTAGCAAAAATGATATTAAAATGGGTAAACGGATCAAGTGCAGAAGACGAGTCAAAGTTTCTGATAGTTTGTTGCGCACTTATTGCAGTGGCTCACGAATTCTCTGAAAGCTCGACAAGTAGTAGTCTAAAAGAGATGTGAAGGTCCAAGTACACTGCGCCAAGACATCATTGTCCTCCTCCTAGTAGAACACGTACCCGTTGGCATGTATATGTTTCTTTCTATTTGTTTAACAAGCGTCAATCTTAACAACCTTATCGATGTTTGACTTCCTTCCCTACTTTAGGTGCTGGCTTCAGTACCTGGTCACCTTTGTTTATTCCCTTGGTTGAGTTTGGCTAAGCGGAAGAATGAAGGAGAACCAACGGGAAAAGAACTATTTGCAAGGCGGTGTCTTTTGAGCAACTGAACTCATCACCTCTCATCGTCAGCAACACAAAGCGTTTCTATTGCCCTCGTGTTTCATGCCTTCTGGCTTGCTCCACATATGCAGTGCCCATGCGATATCAATTCCATTATTTATATATTAATTAAATAATCTGTTTCAATCTCTTGTACGACCTTCCCTTGCTTGGGCAACAGGAGTGGAATATAATCAAAATTTACAATGTAATTCGGGACCGACACAATTATTGCAAGTTTAAGCAAGGATTGCGGCCATTATATGGGATGGCGCCCTGTCAGAGGAGGAAGTCTGAACTGCGGCGCTGCTGCGTCTCAAATCGATGCTGCGTAAGGCCTGCCGCTTGTAACAAGAGTTGAAACAGAGATGTTCACGCAGCCAGCGAAGCCTGACGTTCCCAGCCCAAGAACGGCGGTTTGGCAAAGCGCTGTGTAGAATGGCTGGCCAGGAAGCGGGATAGACAGCTAGCTAGCTAGCTTATTATTGGACAGCTGCCTCCCTACGCAGAGATGGCTGTCAGCATGGCAAGCAAACCAGCAAATAGGATTGTAGGGACAGCAGCTACTGCTGTGCCGTCATTAGTAGGAGCCTTCAGGTCCTCTTCTGTCATATTTGCTAATTCTGTTGTTCGCGCAATTAGTCCGGTGAAATAAGCTTCACTGCAGGAATAAAACAAGTACACAGACCGATAGACAGCACCAGAAAGCAAATCTTGGGCTCTAGTTCCTGCTTGTGTAATAAGGCATACTCAGTCATGTACTGAAAGAAGTGCACCAAAACCCAGGACTTACTCAAAAGGCGCTGTGTTCTTGGTCGCTGGAGGTTCGAGTTGGCATAAGAGCACAGCCTTGTTTGTTAGTTCCTCAACAGCCTCATTTGAATCTACAGTCTTCTCCATTATCGATCGTGTTGGACCAGTTTGAGTTGTAACTTTGGTGCACCTTCCAATGGCACATCCGATTTGAGTGCTGTTAGACCCGAGGAGGTATCCCAGGCTGGCGCCCGCATCTTGCTTCCAGATCTCTTCCCACGCCTGTGTATCCCCAGGGTATTTTTTGCTTTGAAGAAACGATAGAAGGCCAACACAACACAACGCAAATGTAATGGCGGGAAGCTGGGTAGCTTTTGCTGCGATAAGCAGTGTTAGTTAGCCCTACTGTCAACATTATTTCCTGGAAATCTAACTCAACGAGCGTGTATGCAATACATGCTGAGAGGGGCATTCCCTACCTGAAGAGATCCAATCCCGCTTTAAGGGCTTCCTCCAACGTCTGACGGTAGTCAGGAGTGGCACCAGTGCCAGTCGGGTATTCGAAAGCTTGATGGAACATCTCCTTCTGCACACCCGAAGGATCAGGAAGAGTAGAATACGGTTTTTTTGTTTTCAGCTTCTCTAGAGGCCTGAGGTGAATTGTTGCCTAGTTTGTGTCGAGTTTTGTGATGTGCTTTTAACCTGCTGCTGCCGCTGCTGCTGACACAGCACGAGGACCAGAGCAGAGCAAGCACAAAGCATCCCCTCGTAATTGCTGTGCTCACAAAATTGGTAGAGTTTATCAGTGCATCGCACTGATCATCAGTGCGTCCTCCACCTGGTGACTGGCTTCCTTCGGCGTTTATTTTGCCTGTTAACGTAGAGACAAGGTTCTTGTTCTCCGTGACTTCCTTGATGCGAACTGGTAGCCCTCCATTACGGGCCAGGTTAACCGCCAAGTACGCATCTTTAGCAAACACGTGCAAACAAAAAAACAGAGCAAGTATAGGAAAATAGGCCCTCAATCACTGAATAGCATACATGGGATGAACGGGTTTGCTGCGTTTTGCCCCTGAGTACTTGACGGCCTGACAGCAAACAAGAAGGGGCAAAGCACACCATGAATAAAAAGTGGAAGAGGCAATGTTTTTACCTTCAGTCACCTCTTGTGCTTTAAGTTTATATGTTGTTTGTTGCGGCGAATCTTGTTGAGCCGCCACTCCTCGGATCCCAGACAGTGCGACGAGGCAAACGGCCGCTGCCGTCCCGTAGAATGGGGCCATTGCAAACAATGAGAAACACAAGTGTACAAATGAGGCTTCACCTATAAAAAAATAGATAAAATACTTAAATATAATTGTTGCTGCAAGAAGGCAAAAAAGGCGAAGAAGACTGCGAACCTTGGCTGGTCCCCGAGTCTCCTGAGCAGTGAGTCTGCTGGTCACTCAACACGAGGCGGCAGTCTGTCCAAGAAACACCAGGCATTCAAACAAACGTGGACATCCCAGCAAAAGACTGAAATAAAAAATAAGTGATATTAAATAAATATAGAAGGGGAAGGGGTTTCATACGAAATAGCTGCCTAGTCTGCTTTTCCTCTATTTATGGAGGATTCGCGTCAGACACCGGCGGGACTGTAACGAAGGCGAAGTGTCTAAGGCGGGGCACCAGCCTGTGGAATATGCAGAGTGTTGAAGTAGCATATGGCATTCAAATATCTTTCTAGACTTGACTTTAATTGGCCTGTTGTGCCCAAACAACCGCTTGGTGTATTTTCCCAGGATATGAACTCCTGTAGCATTTAATTTGTTGCAAAGTGGGGGAAATTCGCAGCAAATGGGATGGCTTTCGAAGCTAAATGGCTTTAATTGGTAGATTTCGCAGGTGCAGAGAAAAGTCCCTGTAGGTTGGATGCCAGGAACTAGAATGTGGCTGCACGTTTCATAGGCTAATGTGTAGAGCGTAGAGTTGGTCACTGCCTCTTGATCAAACCAAAAGCGACTCAGAGGAGAAGCGTAGCGAAAAAGTATTTTACGTGTATGCATGTGCTGCAACCTGCTGTATGCACCTCATGGTAGGTGAATCCTGTGCTCTGTTGCTTGTAGATCTATCGAATTGCGAGGCATGGGACCTCCAGCATTTCAGATGCCGTGCCTTACGGAGCGAATTTGCTGATGTGATTTTACTTGCCTGCAATATTTTTCATTCTTTCCTCGTTTTTTATATTACGTCTGTCTGTCTGTAGCACATGTGCTTGCCTGATGATCCCACAGACACAGACGGGAAATGCCAGCCGCACAAAGGCCAGCGGCAAGCAGGAGGATCAGGATTCACAGGCTGGCCGAAAGGGTCCGGCAAATACGGACCGACTCCTGCAAACTGTATTAACCTGTGTACTGTATTTCCAGAGTTTTTCTGTTCATCGATCATCTTGCAAATCCCCTTCTCTAGTACTCACTGCCGTGCGCCAGGCCGCTTTGTTGAAAGGATGGGATTCGTTGCTCCTGCATGCACCGGCCAACCACGCGCCGCTTCCAACTGTACGGAAAGTCCTTGGTGTCAGTTGAGGACTCTTGTGGACTCCAATAATGCCAAAATACTCAAGAACATACTTCTAGAGCTATACAAACATGTAATCTAAACTACCCAGGAGAAGGACCCTTAGATCCTTGGCTAGCAAAATGGACATTTAAAGGAACAAAGCGTTCAAGTGGGAAAGGCATGCCAAAACTTCTGTTACTCCGTCGCGCAGTGACTGTGAGTAATGGCAATTAGCTAAACGATCGACCAGCAGTAACCTATGTTCAGGTTCAATAACGCTCATGCTCGGAGACATCATGATTCTCCTCCCTGTAGAACACACACCCGCTTGCGTGCATATATTTGCTTGTATCTGCTTGCTTCGCGTCCTATCTTAACAACCACACCTATATTTGCCTTCCTTAGTTGCTTTAGGTGCTCTCTTTATTACTTTGTCACCACCTTTCGCTCCTTTGCATGTGCCTCTGACTACGGGGCAGCCAACTACTAATATGTAGGGGGAGCCAAGGGCAGTTTTGCAGGCAGCGTTTTTCGTGTACATGGAACTCAGTACCTCCAATCCTCAGCAACACGAACACCTTCTTTGCCGTTTTTCTATCATCGCGTTGCATGGCTACTGATTTGCTTCAGGTATAATAATAACCACCTTCAGGTACTACTTTTATTATGGACTGAAATACTTAAGAGCTGTATACAACGGTGGTCAAAACCAGCCCAAAAGAAACACTCTAAATAGGGTAGCAAACACGATATTTAAACGGGGAGACAGCCCAAGTGCAAGCAGCGAGTCACCCCTTCTGATACTCTGTTTAGCAGCGACTGTAGTTAATTGAAAATTCGCAAAAAAATCCACAAACACTAGTCGAAAGAGGTGTGAAGGTTCGAGCACACTCATGCGCCGTGACATCATGCTCTTCAACCCTATAGAACGCGTACCCGCTTTCACGTATATGTTTGCTCTTATCTGTCTGCTTTGCACCTATCTTATTTAATACACCTGTGCTTGCTTCCCTTTCCTGCTTTATGTGCTCTCTTTATTACTTTGTCACCTACACAGCACACAAAGAAACGAATATTCCGTTTCCTTTTTTTGTGCGCGTTCGACTAGGGCAGGCAATTACTAATATGAAGGGGAAACCAAGTGCACAAAACAGTTTTCCAGCCAGCGCTTTTTGCGTACCTGAACTCTGCACCTTCCATCCCCAGCGACACAAATGTTCTCATTGCTGTTCTTTGTCCTCCCGTTACATGGGTTCTAACTTGTTTCAGATATATAATAACCGTCTCCCATTATCAATTTTTATATTGTTGATAATATATATAATTATTTGCTTTTTTCCAATCTCGTTCACGACTCTCTGTTAGTTGGGTAACAGGTCTTCTACCTGCATGCTGCTTGCCACCCTAGCAAAAAGGAGTATTTCGGAGTATAATCAAAGTTCACAGTGCAAACTGGGGCCGACACAATCGGTGCAAGTTCAAACACCGTTGCCAGCAGATGAGATGCGATAAACTCAGAGTATGAAGGCTGATCTCTGAAGCTGCTGCGCCTCGCCTCCACGCTGCGTTAGGCCTGCCGTTTGCAACAGCAGTTTAAATAGAGCTGTTCAAGCGGCCAGAGAAGGGTCAATTCCCTAGACTGACAGCAGCGGTTTGCCACAGTCCTGTGCCCTGTGGAGAATGGTTGACCAGCAAGCGGGATAGACAGCTACAGATGGGTTGGTGTCGGAAGGCTGCCTGCCTAGGCAGACATGCCTGCCAGCATGGCAACCAAACCTGCAAATAGGATGGTAGGGACAGCAGCTGCTGCTGTGCCATCATTAGCAGGAGCCTTCAGATCCTCCTCTGTCATGTTTGCTAATTCAGTTTTCCGTGCAATAAGTCCGACGAAATAATCCTCACTGCAGGGGTAGGCAAGATACACACACGGATAGACAGCATCGGCATACACGTCTTGGGCTGTACTGTTAGCTTGTGTGTTAGTACACACTCAGTACTCTACTGAAAGGCGAGCCCTGAAAGCCAAACGTACTCAAAAGGCGCCGTGTTCCTATCCGCTGCAGGTTCTAGCTGGCATAAAAGCACAGCCTTGCTTGTCGGAGTTTCTACAGGATCGCCCGATTTTACTGTCTTCTCCACTGCAGATCGGTTTGCTTCACCTGGAGTTGTCACTTTGGTGCACCTTCCAATGACGCATCCGACTTGGGTGCTGTTAGACCCGAGGAGGTACCCCAGACTGGCGCCCGCATCCTTCTCCCAGATCTTTCCCCATGCCGTTTCATCCACCGGGTATTGGTTGCTTTGAAGGAGGTATGTACAAAAAACAAAACATAAGGCAAACGTAATGGTGAGAAACTCTCTGGAGAGAATGCAGTGGGGCTGACATTGTAGATACATAGCTGATTAGCTTTGGCTGCGCTTAGCTGTCCTAGGTAGCATTGCTGTAAGCATTTTCCAAGTGTTTAACCCAGTGAAAGTGCGTGTAATACATGCTGACAAGATTTTTGTTCACCTGAAGAGAGCTAATCCCCCTTTAAGGGCTTCCTGCAAGGTCTGACGGTAGTTAGGTGTGGCCCCGTCCCCTGCCGGGTATTCAAAAGCTTGACGAAACACCTCGTCCTGCATACCCGAAAATTGAAGAAAACGACAAGACAGACTGTTTGTTCTCCTCCGATCTCAGGCCATGGGCTAGACTGAGACTGCTCCCTAGTTTGTGCCCGGTTTTGCGGCAAGGCTTAGCTCTGCTGCTGCTGATGCTGGCGGCGCACAAGCACCGGTTGAGAAAGCACGAATTAGCGCCACGAACATGCTGTGCTCACAAAATGTTCAGAGTTTATCAGCGTTTTGCAAGATTCGCTAGGTTCTTCTCCATCTGGTCCAGCTTCTACTGCTCCTACTCCGGTTACTACTCCCTCTAATTTAGAGACAAGGTTCTTGTCCTCGGCGACTTCTTTGATGTGAACTGGCAAGTTTCCATTGCGGGCCAGGTTAACCGCCAAGTAGGCATCTTCAGCAAACAAACATGAACAAATACAATGAACAAGGATAAGAGAGTAAGCCTGTAATCACTGGATAGCATGATACGATGGTCGCGATTGCGGTGCGTCATCGCCGGGGAGGTCACATTACAAGCAGAGGATAGAAGGGGTAATACCGTTACCTTCAGTCACATTTTCTAGTGTAAGTTTATATGTTATTTGCTGCTGCGGGTCCTGCTGCGCCGCCACTGCTCGGATCCCAGACAGTGCGACGAGGCCCACTGCCGCTGCCGTCCCGTAGAATGGGGCCATTGCAACCGATGAGAAACACACAAGTACAAATAAGGCTTTACCTATAAAAAAAGAAATAGGTTAAAATAATTAAATATAACGGTTTCTGAAAGAAGGCACCCACGCGCCAAGGACGCTGCGATCCGCGGCTGGTCCCCGAGCCTCCTGAGCCATGGGTCTGCTGGTCACTCAACATGAGGCGGCAATCTGTCTCCTCCGAGAAGCACCAGGCACTCGAACAAACGTGGACATCCCAGCAAAATATTGAAATAAAATGTGAATGATATTAACTAAAGATACGAGTGGAAGGGCTTTTATGCGAAATAGCTGCCTAGTCTGCTCTTACCTCCGCTCATGAAGGGTTCCCATCAGACACCGCTGGGACTGTAAGGAATGTGCCCAAGGCGGGGCACCACCTGTGGAATAAAGCGAACTGTTGAAATAAAATTGGTTATTCAAATATTCTTCTAAAAGGTGCTTTAGTTGGTACTTTGAACCCACGCAACACCCTCGTGTATTTTCCCCAGACATCAGGTTCTGTAGCATACCGGGTGTTGCAAAGACGGGGAAAATTCGCAGCAAATGCAAAGGATTTTGTCAAGAAATGAGTTTAATTGGTGGATATATCAGGTTGTAAGAAGACTCCTTCTAGTTTGTTCGCCAGGAATTTGGATTATGATCCTCGTTTCATATATTAATAAGTATAGAGTATCACGCATTGGTTACTGCCCCTTGATCAAACGAATACAGAGGCGAAGCCAAAGAGTAGGGAAAAGGTATTGTATGTGGGGACATGTATTGCAGCCTGTTGCATGTATCTCATGGTAAGTGAATCGTGTTTGCAAAACATGAGACCGCTAACTTCTCAGCGTACCGCGTCTTATGGAGCGAATTTGCCGATGTAGTGATACTTGTCTGTAGTATTTTGTATCCATTCCTCGTTGTTTCTATTACCTCCGTTTGTATCTAGCACATATGTTTACGTGAGAGGCTGATAGGCAAGGAGGGGAAGAGCCAGCCGCACAAAGACCAGCGACAGGCATAGGAGGCGGGATCCAAAGGTGGCAGCGTCAGTCATAAGAGGCGGGATCCAAAGGCCGCACAAAAGGCTCAGGCAAACAGAGACCAACTGTGCCAGGCCGTGTTAACCACTCTAAGGAATATCAGGAGATGTTTTGTCCATCGATCATGTTGCAAAGCCCCTTGCTTTACTAATCACTACCGTGTGCCACGCCGCCTTGCTGTAAGGGTGGTATTTGTTGCTCCTACTTGCCCGCATGAACCGTGCGCTGCTACCAACTGTAATCGGAGTTCTCACCCTCAGGCAAAGACTATGAAGGCCTGCAATAGGGCAAAAATGCTTATGAACCGAGTTCTACAACTGTATGTGCGTGGGGCCAAAACCATCCGAAAGGAAGACTCAGAATAAAAGGGCGAAAACGATATTTAGACGGGTAAACAGCTCAAGTGTAAACGGCCAGTCAAGCCTTCTAATACTCTGTTGCGCAGTTACTGCAGTAGGTCGCAAAATCTTTGGAAGATCGACAAGCAGCAGTCTAAACAGATTTAAAGGTTCACATACAATCATGCTTCGAGGCATCATGCTACTACCCCTTATAGAACGCCTACTCGCTTGCATATATATGTCATCTGGGACCTGTTTGCCAAGCGTCTATCTTAACAACCAAACCTATATTTGCCTTCTTTCCCTGCTTTAGGTGCTCGCTTCAGTACCTGGTCACCTATATTTCTTCCTTTGGTTTTGTTTGACTAAGGGGCAGAATGGAAGAGAAACCAACGGAAAAACAACAATTTGCAAGACACCGTCTTTTTTATGCCTGAAGTCAAAACCTCTCCTCCTCAGCAACACAACAAATTTCATTCCCGCTTATTGTCCTCGCGTTTAATGGGTTCTAATTTGCTTCAGGTATATACTACCCATGCAAAATCAACTTCTTTGTTTTGGTATTAATTAAGTATTTTGTTTCAATCTCTTGTAAGACCTTCCCTTGCTTGGGTAACGGCTGGTCTGCCTGCACACAGTCGGCCTTCCTAGGAAACCGGAGTGGAATATAATCAAAATTTACAATGTAATGTGGGGCTGGCACAGCCATTATAACTTGAAGTAAGCATTGCAGCCACCATATGAGGTGGAACAGTCTCAGTGTCTGAAGGCTGAGCTCTGAAGCTGCCGCGTCTCACCTCCACGCTGAGTACGGCTTGCTGTTTGTAACAACAGCTGAAACAGAGCTATTCACGCAGCCAGCGAAGCGTGACGTTCCCAGCCCAAGAACGGCGGTTTGGCAAAGCGCTGTGTAGAATGGCTGGACAGGAAGCGGGATAGACAGCTAGCTAGCTAGCTTATTATTGGACAGCTGCCTCCCTACGCAGAGATGGCTGTCAGCATGGCAAGCAAACCAGCAAATAGGATTGTAGGGACAGCAGCTACTGCTGTGCCGTCATTAGTAGGAGCCTTCAGGTCCTCTTCTGTCATATTTGCTAATTCTGTTGTTCGTGCAATAAGTCCGGTGAAATAAGCTTCACTGCAGGAATAAAACAAGTACACAGACCGATAGACAGCATCAGAAAGCAAGCCTTAGGCTCTAGTTCCTGCTTGTGTAATAAGGCATACTCAGCCCTGTACTGAAAGAAGTGCTTCAGAACCCAAGACTTACTCAAAGGGCGCTGTGTCCTTGGCCGCTGGAGGCTCGAGTTGGCATAAGAGCACAGCCTTATTTGTTGGAGTTTCAACAGGATTATCGACTCTTGCAGCCTTTCCTACTGAAGATCGTTTTTGTTCACCTTGGGTGGTCACTTTGGTGCACCTTCCAATGACACATCCGATTTGAGTGCTGTTAGACCCGAGGAGGTATCCCAGGCTGGCGCCCGCATCTTTGCTCCAGATAGTTGTCCATGCCTCTGTATCCTCAGGATATTTGTTTCTTTGAAGGATGTATACACGGCCAACACAACGCAGTTCAGATTTAATGGTGATCAGCTAGCTGGAGAGAGGGTAGCGGGACTAGATTAGTAGGTACATAGCTGATTAGGTTTGGCTGCGCTTAACTGTGATAGGTAGCATTGCTGTTGCCCTTTCTTCGTGAATAAGACACAACGAAAGTGTACGCAATGCATGCTGAGAAGGTTTTTCCTTACTGGAAAAGATTTAATCCCGCGTTAAGGGCTTCCTGCAAGGTCTGACGGTAGTTAGGAGTGGCGCCGTCCCCTGTCGGGTATTCGAACGCATGACGAAACGCGTCGTTCTGCACACCCGAAAATTGAAGAAAACGACAAGACAGATTGTTTGTTCTCCTCCTGTCTCAGGCCATGAGCTGCACAGCTCTCTAGTTTGTGCCCAGTTTTGCGGCAAGGTTTAGCTCTGCTGCTGCTGGTGGTGGCAGAGCACAAGAACCGGTTGAGAATGCACAAATTATCCCCCCGTACATGCTGTGCTCACAAAATGTTCAGAGTTTATCAGAGTTTTGCAAGATTCGCTAGGTTCGTCGACATCTGGTTCAGCTTCTACTGCTTCTACTTGGGTTACTACTTCCTTTAGCTTAGAGACAAGGTTCTTCTCCTCGGTGACTTCCTTGATGTGAACTGGCAGGTTTCCATTGCGGGCCAGGTTAACCGCCAAGTAGGCATCTTCAGGAAGCAAGCATAAAGAAATGCAATGAACAAGGATAACAGAGTAAGCCCGTCATCACTGGATAGCTTACATAGGGTGGACGGGGCGGCGTTGCGTCATCGCCGGGTACTTGACCACTTAGCAGACAACGGGACGGGGAAAAGCACACCGCAAATGGGGAATGGAATGGTTAAGGTCTTTACCTTCAGTCACCTCTTGTACCTTAAGTGTATATGTTGTTTGCCCTGCGTCTTGCTGCGCCGCCACTCCTCGGATCCCAGACAGTGCGACGAGGCAAACTGCCGCTGCCGTCCCGTAGAATGGGGCCATTGCAAACAATGAGAAACACAAGTGTACAAATGAGGCCTCAGCAATTAAAAAATAGATAAAATACTTAAATATAATTGTTGCTGCAAGAAGGCAAAAAAGGCGAAGGAGACTGCCTTGTCTGGTCCCCGAGGCTCCTGAGCAGCGAGTCTGCTGGTCACTCAGCATGAGGCGGCTGTCTCCTCCGACGAGCACCAGGCACTCAAACAAACGTGGACTTCCCAGCAAACCAGCAAAATATTGAAATAAAATATAAGGGGTATTAACTAAAGATACAAGCGGAAGGTATTTTATACGAAATAGCTGCCTAGTCTGCTTTTACATCCGCTCATGAAGGATCCACGTCAGACACGACTGGGACTGTAAGCAAGTTGCAGTGCCCAACTCGAGGCGTCAGTACACGGAATATGCAAAATGCGTGAGTAATATATAGCAAACTCAGATATTCTTCTAAAAGCGACTTTAATCGGCATACTGTGCCCAAGCAACTGCCCGGTATACTTTCCCAGGGCATCGGTTTCTGAAGCACATAAAGTGTTGCAAAAATTGGGGAAATTCGCAGGAAGTGCACAGACGCTTGTGAAGAAAAGACTTTAATTGTTGGATTTCCCAAACACCAAGAAGACTCCTTGCAGTTGGCCCGCCGGGATTTTGAATGTTGCTCCTCGCTTCATACAGTAGTGAGAATAGCGTAGCACGCTTTGGTTATTGCCTCTCGATTAAACCAACACAGAGTCAAATGCGAAGAGTAGGGGAAAAGTATTTCATGTGTGAGCATGTGCTGCAATCCGTTGCATGCATCTCCTGGTAAGTTACTCGTGTGCTTTCTTTGTTGCGTGTAGTTCTGTCGAACTCCGAAACATGATTGTCAGGTTCCAAGCATCCCCAGTGCTATGGACGGAATATCCCGATGTGATAATACTCTTTTACGCTATTTTGTATGTATTCTTCGTTTTCCCATCGCGCCTTCTTGCACCTAGCATATATGTTTGCTTAGACCCAGAGACAGGAAAAGCCAGCCGCACAAAGGGCCGCAGAAGCCACGAGAAACTGGGTTCAAAGAACGACCAAAAGACTGAGACAAACAAGAACCTACTGTTCCAGGCTGTGTTAAGCTGTCTAAGGAATTCCCATAGCTGTTTGTCTATCTAACATTGCGAAGCCTCTTCTCTTGTACTCACTGCTTACTCACTCCTCCTCACTAGTACTAAGTATCATGTGTAAAGCTGGGATTCGTTGCTCCAACTTGCCCGGCCGAACCATTCGCTACCACCAACTTTAACGAGAGTCCTCAGTTTTGATCGAGCACTGGGGTTGCTTTCAATAAAGCCAAAACAATTATGAACCGAATTCTATAACTGTATAGAAATGTGGTCAAAACCATTCGAAGGCAAGATTCAGAATCAACTAGCACAAATGATGATTAAACGGGTAAACGGCAGGCGAGAAAGTTTCTGATACTCTGTTTGAGCAACTATTGCAGTAGTTCACGAATTCTCTAAGAGCTCGAGGAGTAGTAGTCTAAAGAGATGTGGAGGTTCAAGTACACTCATGCGCCAAGACATCATGGTCCTCCTAATAGAACGCGTACCCTTTTGCGTGCGTATGCATGCTTCTATCTCTATGCCAAGCGTCTATCTTAACAACTACACCTAGACGTGCTTTCCTTCCCTGCTCGCTATAGTACCTGGTCGCGTAAGTTTCTTTCTTTGATTGCTTTTTAGTACAAGGTAGAATGAAGGAAAAACCAACGGCAAAATAACAACTTGCGAAGCGCCGTATTTTGTGTACTTGAACTGAACACCTCTCATCTTCAGCAGCCTACGCATTTCCATTGCCGCTTTTCGTCCTCGTGTTTCATGGCTTCTGACGTGCTCCACATATGTAGTACCCATGCGATATCAATTCCATTATTTAAATATCAATTAAATTGCTTTTTCCATTTTCCTTCATGACTTTCCTTTGCTTGGTGGTCTGCCTGCACAGAGCCCGCCATCGTAGCAAAAAAGTATGGAACGTAATCGAAATGCACAACGCAATATGGTACTGACACAATCGTTGCATTTAAAAGTAAGCATTGTGGCCTCCATATATGATAGAATATCATATATAGTGGCCACAATGCTTATTCAGGGTTGATGTGAGACGCAGCAGCTTTTGAAGCTGCTGCGTCTCACATCAACCCTGCGTAAGGCCTGCCGTTTGTAACAAGAGTTGAAACAGAGCTGTTCATGCAACCAGAGTAGCGTGACATTCCCAGCCAAAGAACGACTGTTTTGCAAAACGCTGTGTAGAATGGTTGGCCAGCAAGCGGGATGGACAGGAAGCCAGCTAGCTTACTGTTGGAAAACTGTCGCCCTAGACAGATATGGCTGTCAGCATGGCAACCAAACCGGCAAATAGGATTGTAGGCACAGCAGCTGCTGCTGTGTCATCATTTGTAGGAGCCTTCAGGTCCTCATCTGTCATGTCTGCTAAGTCCGTTGTTGGTGCAATAATTCCGGTGAAGTAATCCTCACTGCAGGAGTAGACAAAACAAACATGATGATTGGCAGCATCAGAAAACACGCCTTGAGCTGTGCTGCCTGCTTCTGGTTTAATTTGTACTTATTCCTCTACCAAAAGTGGTGGTCTGAAACCGAAGCGTACTCAAAGGGCACCGTGTTCTTGTCGGCTGAAGGTTCTAGCTGGCATAAAAGCACAGTTTTATTTGTTGGAGTTTCAACAGGATTACCCGATTTTACAACTTTCTCTATTCTAAATCGTTTTTGGTCAGGTCCAGGCGTTACTTCGATGCACCTTCCAACGACACATCCGATTTTAGTGCTGTTAGACCCGAGGAGGCACCCCAGACTGGCGCCCGCATCTTGATCCCAGATCTCTTCCCATGCCTCCTCATCCGCAGGATATTGTTTACTTTAAAGGTAGCACAAATGGCCAACACAACACAACGCAAATGTAATGGCAACAAACTAGCTGGAGGGAAGGCAGTGGGGCTGGCTTTGTAGGTGCATAGCTGATTAGCTTTGGCTGCGCTTAGCTGTGCTAGGTAGCATTGCTGCCAGCATTTCTTCTACAAATAAAACCCAACGAACGTGTGTAAAATACATGTTGAGAATGTCGTTCCTTATCTGAAGAGAGCCAACCCCGCGGTAAGCGCTCCCTGCAACGTCTGACGGTAGTTAGGAGCCGCGCTTTCCTCCATTGGGTATTCGAGAGCTTGATGAAAAATCTCCTTCTGCACAACCAAAAATTTAAGCAAACGACCCTGTCTCAGGCCATGAGCTGGGTTGCTGCTGCTGCTGGCACAGCAATAGGACCAGTTGAGAAACCACAAAGCAGCGCCTCGTATATGATATGCTCACAAACTTTTCAGAGCTTATCAGCGAATTACATGAATCTTCAGCGCGTGCTCCACCTGGTATAGCGCTTCCTTCGGCGTTTACTTTTTCCGTTAACTTAGAGACAAGTTCATTGTCCTCCGTGACTACTTTGATGTGAACAGGGAGCCGTCCATTAAGGGCAAGGCTAACCGCCGCGCAGGCATCTTCAGCAAACAAAGATGAACAAATACAACGAACAAGGATAGCAGAGTAAGCCTGCAACAACTGAGCGGCATACATGGGATGAACGGGGGGTTTGCTGTGTGTCGTCACAGAGTACTTGGCCGCCAACAGCAAACAAGGCGCGGGAAAACCCATCGAAAACAAAAGAAGTGGAACGCGCAATGCCTTTACATTCAGTCACATCTTGTGCCTTAAGTTTGTATGTTGTTTCTTCGGTCGCCTCTGATCGTATCCCAGAGAGTGCGACGAGGCAAACTGCTGCTGCCGTCTTGTGGAATGCAGCCATTGCAACAAATAAGAGAGACAAACCGATAAATTAGGCTTCAGATACAAAAGGAAAATATATAGAAACAATTAAAGCAAAGGGTGCGGGAAAGGGGGCGAAGAAGGCAAAGGAGGCTGCGATCCTTGGGTGGTCCCCAACTCTCCTGAATTGTCAGCCTGCTGGTCACCCCACACGAGCCCGGATTCTGCCTTCTCCCACAAGCACACGGCCCTCAAAAAGACAAACGTGTAGATCCACGCAAATATTGAAATAAACTACAAGTAATATAACTAAAGGTCTAAGTGAAAATGCTTTCGTAAAAAAGTAGCTGCTCCTGAACGATCCGCATCGGAAACCGCCGGGGTTGCACCGAAGGAGGGGCTGCCGACTTGAAGCATCAGCCCAAGGAATATGCAAAGTGGTGAAGTAATATAGGGCATTGAAATACCCTTGTGAAATCGACTTTCATTGGCATATTGTGCCCGAGCAACGGCTTCGCGTATTTTACCCAGGACCTCGCTTCTGCAGCACATACATTGGGGCAAAAATGGGGGAAATTCGCAACAAATGCACAGGCGTTTGCGAAGAATTGCGTTCAATTGTCGCCTTGTCATGTGAGAAGAAGACTGATTGTGGGGTGCTCGCCAGGAAATTGAATAATTTTGGGCATTTCATACATTATTGTATGGAGCGGAGCACGCATTGGTTACTGCCTCCTGGTCAAACCAATAGAGGGTCAAAGGCCAAGAGCAGCGGGAGTATTTTATGCGTAAAGATGCACTGCAACCTGCTGTACGCATCTGCGGGTAGGGGGGTGGTGTGCTCTGCCTGTTGCTTGTAGATCTGTCGAACTGCGGAGCATGGGACCGCCAGCATCTCAGCATATCGTGTCTTATGAAGTGAATTTGCTGACAGGGTGCTATCCTTCGCTTTTTTTTTTGTTACGTCTGGTTGCTTCTAGCATACACATATACCTGGTAGGCGCACAGACAGGAATAGCCAGCCGCACAAAGGCCAGTGCCTGGCATAAGTAGCAGCATTCAAAGGATGGCCAAAAAACCCAGGAAACCGAAACTGACTCCCGCACACTCTTTTAACCTGTCCAAAAAATATCTAGAGCCGTTTTGTCTACCGATACTTATTGCCGTGTGCCGGACCGCCTTGCCGTAAGTTTGGGATTCGTTGCTCCTACATGCGCCGAAGAACCATGCGCTATCACCAACTGTAACGAGAGTCCTCAGCGTCAATTGAGCACTATGATGGCCTGACATAATGCCAAAACAATTGTGGACCCGGTTATAGAACTGTACAAAAGGCTCAAATGCAAAATACGGCTCAAACTTGCTGGTACTCTGTTGCGCAATGGCTGCAGTTAATTGCAATTCGCTAAAAAATCGACAAGCAGTAGTCTTAAGGGATCTGGGGGTTCAAGTACACTCATGTGCCAGGACATCATGTTTCTCCTCCCTATAGAACCCATACGCACTTACATGTACATGAATACTTGTGCGTGTATGGCTCGGGTCTACCTTAACTACTACACCGCCATTTGCTTTCCTTCCCCTTGTCACCGCCCTTTCGTGTCTTTTCTTGAGCTTGACTAAGAGGCAGGCAAAAGCGTCTGTGAAGGGGAAATCAACGACAAAAAACAGGTTTCCAGACATCGTTGTTTGCGTACCGGAACCCAGCAGCTCTCATCCTCAACAAAACAGGCATTTTTATTGCCGTTCTTCGTCCTCGCTATGTATGGTTTCCGATTTGCTTCTGACATATAGTAACCATCTTGCGATATCAACTTTATTGTTTTGATACTCTTTAAATAGCCCTGTGTCCGATCTTTTTCACGGCTCTCCTGGTTGGTTGGGTAATAGGCGACATACCTGCATCCAGGTTGCCTTCCTAGCAAAAAGAAGTATTTTGGAGTGTGATCAAAGTTCGGAATGTAAACGAGGACCGACACACTCAGTACAAGTTGAAGTGAGCATTGCTGTCACCATATGCGACGGAATAGTCTCATAAGATAAAGGCTGAACTCTCAGCCTGCTGCGTCTGGCCTCCACGCTGCGAAAGTCCTGCCACTTGTAACAGGAGTTGAAGTAGAGCTGTTCACGCAGCCAGCGGATCGTTACGCTGCCACGCCAACAACGACAGTTTTCCAAGGTACCGTGTAAAATACCGGCCACGAAACGAGATAGAGCTGGTGAGCTGCCTTAGTATCAGAAAGCTGCCCCCCTAAGCAGAGATGGCTGTCAGCATGGCACCCAAACCGGCAAGTAGGATGGTAGGGACAGCAGCTGCTGCTGCGCCGTCGTTAGTAGGAGCCTTCAGGTCCTCATCTGTCATGTCTTCTAATTGCGTTGTTCTTGCAATAAGTCCGGTGAAATAATCCTCACTGCACCAGTAGACAAAATACACAAACCGATAAACAGAATCAGAAAACAAACATTCAGCGGTAACGCCTGCTTGTGTGTTAATGCCTAATCAATCCTGTACTGAAAGGCATGCTCTGAAACTTGAAACGTACTCAAAGGGCGCAGTGTTCTTGGTCGCTGGAGGTTGTAGTTGGCATAGGAGCACAGCCTGGCTTGTTAGTTCCTCAACAGACTGATCTGCATTTTTATTTTTTTCCATTATAGATCGTGCTGGAGCATTTTGGGTTGTCACCTTGGTGCATCTTCCAATGACGCATCCGATTTGAGTGCTGTTGGACCCGAGGAGGTATCCCAGGCTGGCGCCCGCATCTTGCTTCCAGATCTCTTCCCATGTCTGTGTATCCCCAGGGTATTTTTTGCTTTGAAGGAACGATAGACGGCCGACACAACACAACGCAGGTGTAATGGTGAGAAGCTAGCTGGGAGGAAGGCTGTGGGACTATGTTGGTAGGTGCATAGCCAATTTGTTTTGGCTGCGCTTACCTGTGCTAGGTAGCATTGCTGTCAACCTTTTTCTACAAATAAAACTCACGAACGTGCGAGTAATGCATGAAGAGAATGTGGTTCCGTACCTGAAGAGAGTCAATCCCTCGTCAAGGGCTTTCTGCAGCATCTGACGATAGTTAGGGGTGGCATCGGTGTCGGTGGGGTAATCGAAGGCTTGACGAAACATCTCCTTCTGCACACCCGGAAGAAAGGGAAACGGGACGATTGTTTTTTGTTTTCAGGATAGCTCAGGCCATGGGCTGAAGTGCCGCCTAGTTTGTGCCGAGTTATGTGATGCGGCTTCGGGCTACTGGTGTTGCTGCTGTTGCCACAGCACGACTAACGGTGCAGTGCTCACAAAAGTTGCAGAATTTATCAGCGTTTTGCAGGACTCGCTATCTATTTCCGCTCCTCGTGCTTCGTCCCCTCCCGGTTCTACTGTTTCCTCTAACTCAGCGACAAGATCCTTGTCCTCCGAGACTTCCTTGATGCGAACTGGGAGCTTTCCATTACGGGCCAGATTAACCGCCAGGTAGGCATCTTCCCCAAACACAACACATGCGAACAAATACAACAAACGAGGATAAGATAATAAGGCTGCAATCACTGAGCAGTATACATGGGATGGACGGGGTTGCTGCGTGTTGCCGCCTAGTACTTGACTCCCTGGAAGCAAACAGTGGGGGAGGCACACCACGAGTAAAAAGTGGAAGAGATAATGCTTTTACCTTCAGTCACTTCTTGTACCTTAAGTTTATATGTTGTTTGTTGCCCCGCCTGTTGCTGCGCCGCCACTGATCGGAGCCCATAGAGTGCGACCAGGCAAACTGCCGCTGCCGTCCCGTAGAGTGGAACCATTGCGACTGATAGGAGAGGCAAGCCCATAAAATATGTTTTTTCCTACTAAAGGAGGAAATAAGTTAAAGTACTTAAATAAAAAGGGTTATGAAGAGGAGACGACGAAGGCAGGTGAGGCTGCGATCCTTGGCTGGTCCCCAAGTCTCCTGAACTGTGCGTCTGTTGGTCACCAACCCACACGAATGGGCAGTCTGTCTTCTGCGACCAGCACAAGGCACTCAAACAAACTTGGACATCCAAAAAAACAATGATGAGACAAAATATAAGTGATATCAACTAAAGATACAAGTGGAAGTGCTTTTGTACGAAGAAGTTGCGTACCCTGCTTTTATCCCTCCTCATGAAGGATCCGCATCATAAACCGCTGCGACTTTGTAAAGAAGGCGAAGTGCGCAACGCGGGGTACCAGCCTATGGAATATGCCAACTATCGAAGTAGCACAGGTCATTCAAATATTCTTCTAGGGGAGACTTTAATTTGCATATTACTCCTAAGCAACAGCATCAAGCATTTTCGCAAGGCATCAGTTTCTGAAGCATATAAATTGTTGCAAAAATGGGGGAAAGGCGCAGCAAATGCGAAGGTGTTTGTGAATAAATGACTCTAATTGGCGCATTTGGAAGGTGAGAAGAAGACTGCTTCTATGTTACTTGCCAAGAACATGAATGTTGCTCTACGCTTACGTCAATGTGCAGAGCGGGGCACGCATTGTTCACTGCCTCTCCATCAAACCAACACCGAGCCAAACGCGAAAAGTGGGGGGAAAATATTTTAGGTGTAAAGAGATGCTACAACCTGATGCATGCATCACGTGGTGAGTGGCTCGTATTCTGTTTGTTGCTTGTAGATCTATCGAACTGCGAAACATGAGACCGTCAGGTTTCAAGCACCCCCGGTTCTATGGACGGAATATCCCGATGTAGTGATGCTTCTCTGTAGTATTTTGAAATGTATCCTTCGCGTTTTCTGTCACTTATGCATGTCTCTAGTACATGCGTTTAGCTAGTAGGCCATCCGACAGGAAAAGCCAGTTGCACAAAGGCCAGCTCAGGCTGGGTCCAAAGGTTGCCCAAAAGAGTCGCAAACAGAGAGTGACTCCCGCACACTGTGTTAACCTGTCTAAGGAATATCCAGAGATGCTTTGTTTATGCATCGCTTTGCAAAGCCCCTTATTAACTAATCGTTGCTGTGCACCAGGCCGTCTTGCTGTAGGAATGGGAGTCGTTGTTTTTACTTGCCCGGACGAACCATGCGCCGTTGCCAATTGTAAGGAGTTTCCTCAGTGTCATTTGAGGGCTATTGTAGCCTGCAATAGAGTCAACGTACTTAAGAATGAGCTTCCGCAGAAGCAGCTGCCGTATCCAGTCCCCAGGTGTCCTCAGCACACCGATCCAACCGCACGCGGCTGTTGCGTAGAGGAGCCCTTTTATCGTGACTTGCAACCCACCTTATTGCAAGCAGCGCTGCAAGGCAGTATTAAGTGAATGCACAGAAACGCCGGCTTTGTTGCATGCAATAACGCAGTATGCAATCACTAAATACTTCATTGAGTCTCGGTATTCAGGCTGGGCGAGAGTAACAGAACATGCACCAAACTCATACAGCCCATGCTAGATCTGCTTTTGCTTGCGTGAAAGTTGGATACTGCAGACACCCTAAGTACTCAGCACTACCTACAGTGTTGGGGCATGCAGCTATAGTGCTTGAATGTGCATGTTTGTGGACAGTCACTGCCGCACTAGGCCGGGCAAGGTGCATCGCAACTCATGGGGTGCAGTATTTTCCCGCGCAGAACGGCACCTTTTGGAGTCCTTGCCGAGGATACCTGGAATCTGGAGAGGACGTCAGGTGTTATTCGGAACAACTTATATTAACGCTCATGGCAATTAGGGTTGAGATCTTCCACTACACTTGCTAGCAATGCACGGTTTACGCGAGCAGCTAGCGTCACTTGAGCTGGGGCCATTCTGTGAAAAGCTCGTAGCTGAATCTCCATGCTGTATTTCCGCACTAAGAGAATATATATGTATTTATACTTCCCTAACGATTTAGAACCCCGATTTCACCGAAGCGCTTACTTCACCACCATCTGTGTCCCCTACCCACTCAACCGGTACAGTAGTACGATACACGAAAGGGGAATTTCAACAGGTGACGACGGCGGATCCTATAGACTTCAGTTGTGCAACAATGTGATCTAAGTGCTAATACAAATAGCCAGCATATTTCCATACTTAGCAGGCTTAGCTTTAGAGAAAGATTAAGCGGAGGAAGAAGTAGCCGTCACTACAACTAGACTGTAAGCATCTGCATAGGGTTGCGGACTGAAATGAGCTACTATTGGTCTGCGTGTGGTGCAGAATGTATATCAACGGGTAAGCGAATAAATGCTAACAAATAAAAAATAAGTTTGAAATTGCATAAACTACCGGAAAATTTTGCACAACGGAGAAAGTGTGTCGGCTGCCTTGTCAAGCTATTTAGCGGCAGGATGTATGCGTGGGCGTGCCTATCTAACTGTACAAAAATGGCGCTTTTCAAAAGTGCAAACAGACTGGGGGCAAGGAGAGGGCTATGTCAATGCCAGGAGAGAGAAAAAAGCTAAAGGCAACGACGGCAGCGGCGAAAGAGCGAAAACAGAAAGCAAAAATGGGACAAAAAAGGAGCAAGTAAACCTCTGCAAAACTATAATAGAAAATGCTTATACAAGAACGTTCAAGCGAAGCAAAAAAACAAAAAACAGAAAGCAGAAACGCAGGAGTCGACTCAACCCTTCCGACATTCTCGCGCGCTCTGGTGGTAGTCGACTGTAAATTCTGTAAAAGACTGAAAAGCTACAAAGTCCAGAGATGTGGAGGCTCAAGAACGCTCGTGCAGAAAAATTCCATATTCGCTCTGCATCTAATGCATATACCTGCTGCTTATGTGTTTGTTTGTATGTGCTTGCTTTGCCATGTTCGCTGTGCATCTATCTTCGCAGCTGCTGCGGTACTTATTTGCACTCCCTATCCCTAGGTAAGGAACAGACAACGAATAATATAAAAGGGGAAACAGCAGCAAAAATCAAGTAGTCCAGTGGCAGTTTTTGCAAGTCTTCACACAGTGCTCCGCATACTGAACAGCGCATGTAACATTTTCACTTCCGTCTTTTGTCCTGGCGTTTAGTCGTTTCAAATACATATTAAATCCATTCAGATATTAATTTAATTGTTTTGACACTGAGAAAATGGTGCTTGATTCTCCAGTATGATCCCCTCCTTCGTGAGTTGGGAGCGATCCAACTACAGACGGCTCGCTTTCCTAGAGAGGTATCCAAGGAAAATAATGTAAGTAAAGGGCATACATAAAGGACGAAGAAAATTGCTGCAAGTTGAAGAAAACACTGCAACCACCGTATAAGGCACATATTATAAGGTCTAGTCAGGGTATGCATTGTTTCTATAAAAAAATAAACCGTCAGCATTAAAGCTGGGTCGACACACACCTCGCTTACCTGTAATTTGGATATCATCGCCGTCATTTTATTCTACGAATATAACACATTTAGATGGCCCTTTCTCACTGGAAGGCTTTCAATCCCTCGCTAAGTGCATTCTGAAGCAGTTGAAGGTAATCCGGAGGTGTCCCAGTTTCGGTGGGACAATCGAATGCTTGATGGAAAACATCCTTCTGTAAACGCAAAATATGTCATGTCTTAAATAATCATATAAATGGATTTCCTATTTCTGTCTGGTTCCACTATGTGTTTCGGATATGCGTCTGACCATGCTGGCGAAGCGGGAGGGCCAATAACAAATGCGTATATTCTAGAACTTTGCGGCATTTGTGCTCACAAGTTCGGTTTTAAGTTCCACTGTATCGCAAGTTCCCCCAGCGATTGCTTCAGCGCCCTTTACTTTTTCCTCCAACGAAGTGACGAGTTTGTCTTCCTTTTCGACTTTACTGATGTGAACTGGCAGCCTCCCATTACGGGCCAAGTTGGAGGCCACGTAAGCATCTACATACACAAGAAGTAGAATTGTGAAAGGAGTCACGGTAAGATAACTAATGATAATTAACATGCAATCAATGGAGAACCAATGTGCAGCGGGGCGGCTTGCGGCCGGGTGCGGCCACCAGTTGAGGGGTTGATGACGAGCAGGATGTGCAGGGGGACACAAGCAAGAACCTAAAAAGTTGAAACATGCTTACCATCGGCTACATTTACTACAGTAAACTTGTATTTTGTACCCAATGCTGCCGCATCTGATTGGAGCCCACAGAGCCCGACAAGGCAGACTGCTGTTACTGTCTTGTAGAAGGAAATCATTGCGACGGACACAGGGGTAATCGTCGAGGAAACAGGTTTTATTTCTGTAGAACAGAAAGAAATAAATGTATTCAAACTGAGATCTACGGGGAAGAATGCAAGGAATACTGAGCTCTGTGGCTGGTCAGGGAGCCTCCACAGGGACCCTCCCAGTTACCCAGCAGACGACAGCCGGCGTTCCATCACTTGCACACCGCCCCCGAACTGAACCTAAAACCAAAAAAATATTGAAATCAAATAAGAACAATACAAAATGAAGATGAAACAAGACGTAGTTGGATGTTAGAAGCCGGTGTACTCTTTTTGCACTTGTTATCCGCCTCCCGTCGGAGACCGCTGGTGTTGCAACGGTGAGACATCACAATATAGAACATATAAATTATCCAAGTAACGGTCTTATTTCAAATATATTTATTAAGAAGTAAGACTGCCCATTCAAAAAGCAGCATGCACGGCAAGCAGTTCTTCAACTCGTTCTACGCCTAGTGGCCCTGATTACATTGTGGCGGGTCACCTAGGCGCAACAAGAGCCAAGAAGAACCTCTATTTGTCGCTTGTTCACCCCCTAATGGAGTGATGCTGTCTCACGTAAAGAAAGATTGGAGCGGTCGATTAGACGGTGGCGAGTATAGAACGACGTAAAAGAGGAGACAGAGTCAGGGACGGCCCCGGAGCCTCAGCTCAGCAGCCCTAGCAGACGGAGGCTTCAAGCATCTGAATATAGGGTTGAGGGTAAAATGAGGGAGTGTCTGTAGGAACGAAGTGGGATAAAACAATAACGTGTAATGGAAAACAACGAAAAATAAGGGGGCGAATAGAAGCGAACGAGCGGAAAAACGTTACAGCACTACGGGGATCCTTTAAATGCTATTTAAAGCGATTTTTCTGGGGCAACCTAAAACACGGATGACACCAAAATCTGCATTGATTAGAACCGCAAAAAGACAGGAAAGGGAGTGGTTCCTCGGGGAAACGGGGGAGACCTAATAGCGGCGGCACCAGCAGAGAAGGAACAAAAAGCTATACAAAAACTCAGACAAAACGAAAGAGCAAAGATAACCGTACAGGTGGATTATCGAATTTTTTTCAGGGGAAAACCACAAAAGCAAACATACAAACGCGCAAAAGTGCGAACTGCCTAAGCGACCGAAGGCTTTTCAGACATTGTTTGCCGACACTCTGGTAGACGTTGGCCGCCAGTGACTGTAATTGTAAACGCAGTTTATGATCGGTAAGCAGTCATATGCATGTGTACAGAGATTTAGCAGGGTCCACGCAAAAAGATTATGCCTCCGTACAGTATGAAATTTCTTTTCTCGGTTTCCTTCTGAGCGTTTGCCTGTAAATGTGTGCCTGTTTGTTTGTACGTGTGCGCATAATCTGTTTGCTGGCGCTCTTTCGCTTGTATTTTTGTATTAATAGCTGCTACAGGATTTGTTTGCCTTTTTAACAGCTCAGTACTCGGCAACTACCTCCGTAGAAACAAGTATTCCCTTTCTCTGCTTGTGGTTGGCCGCAAAGCAGAAAAAGGCAAACTCCTAAGTGGCACCAACAGAGAATTGCAAGCGCCTAGAGAGTTGTTATTGTAAACCTGAGCCTATCAATCATTTGCAGCTCACAACGAGATACACCTTTTCATTGCCGTATTTTGTTGTACAAAACCGACGACGGAAGGACGGCTTCTATGTGTGAGGTGGGACGGGCTGACAGTATCTAATATGATCGCGGACGTTGCTCCCGGTCGCACCCAAGAGGCTTTGGGTCCCCTGCTTGTAACATCAAACAACTTTGTGCTGTCAAGGCAGCAAAAAATGCAGCCTCACAGCCTGATGCCCACAAGAGCAGCCTCGCAAAGAGCTGTGTATACTGGCTGACGAGAAGGCGGGGCAACTAGCTCGATATATAGCAAGCTGCTGCCCCGCTATGCAGAAGCAGCGGTCAGCATGGCAACCAAGCTGGCAATTAGAATGGTGGGGAAGACAGCTGTTCCAGTGCCATCATTAGCAGGAGCCTTTAGGTCATCTGGCGTCATTTCCCCTAATTGAGCTGTTCGTGCAATGAGCCCATTGAAATACTCCTCACTGCAAGAAAGGGAAAACAAGCAGGCAGACAGACTCGCAGCATTAAGAAAAAGCACACCTTAATTTGTGATGAGCATTTGTGCCTAAACCCTTCCTTCGCTAACCCCTCCTGGAGGTTGCTCTTCTAAGGCCAAAACTTACTCAAATGGGGGCGTATCCTTCGTTGTTGCAGGGCTTAATTCACAAAAGAGTACAGCCTGGTTCTTTTTAGTTTCTTCTTGGCTTTGTCTTTCCCCAGTAGTTGTTACTTCGGTGCACCTTCCAATGGCGCAGCCGATATGAGTGCTGTTGGACCCGAGCAGGTGTGCCAAGCTGGCACCCGCTTCTTCCGCCCATATTGCTTCCCACTCTTTGCTGGTCTTAGGGTATTTCTGTTCCCTACAGAAGGTTAAAAGGTTGGCACAACACAGCAGAGACGCAAAAGTGGGGAGCTGATTTGATTGACGCAAAGCGATTAAAAATTGGCTTGGGTGCGACTATCAGTAGCTCTGCCTAGCTGCATGCGCAGCGTCATCGCTTTCGACCTTGCTGTGCAAAATACACGCGGAAATTGCCATTTGTGAGAACGCATATGGCCTTTTCTTACGTGAAGACAGACAATCCCTTGGTAAGCGCTTCTTGCAGCACTTTACGGTAGTCAGGAGAGGTCTCGGGAGTGTTCTCAAATGTGTGGAAAAACATATTCTTCTGTAGACAGAAAGGGTGAAGAGTACAAAAGAACAGCTTACATAAGTTCATATTGAGGACAGTTAGCTGGAGCGCTGCCTAGTTCAATTTACAACGGAGTTTAGAGCTAACGCTGCGGATGCTGCCAGAAGACGGGTGCCAATAAAGGCAGCTTGAGCTCTCCGCTTTGCAGTTGATGCACTCACAAGCTCGGTCTTGACTGCAAATTCTTGACAGGTCCCATCAGTAGTTCCAGCTCCTTTCTCCTGTATTTTCCCCTTCACACTGGTGACAAGGTTGTCGCCCGTTTCGACATCATTGATGCGAACAGGGAGCTTTCCATTGCGGGCCAAGTTGATAGCCAAGTAGGTATCTGTAGCAAATAAATACGAGCAAATCCGGGGGGAAAAGGACGAGACAATCGACCTGTAGTCAATGAACAAAATACGCGCGATGCAGGGGCTTGCTCTAATATGCCGCAGCCTAGTTGACGGCTTAATAGCAACAAGGCAGGGGAAAACACAGAAGGGGACATGAAGAAAAGCAGAACTTGCCTGCAGTTACTTCTTCCACTGTAAGTTTGTATTTTGTTCCGTCGGCCGCCGCTGATTGGAGCCCAGAGAGTGCGACGAGGCAGACTGCTGCCGCCGCTTTGTAGAAGGAAGCCATCGAGACAGAAACAAGACACAATTCGATAAATGGGTTTGTCTCTACAAAAACGATAATTAAATAGATTTAAGTATAAGGGTGCTTGGAAGAAGGCGAATAAGGCAAGGACGGCGGATATCGCTGGCTGGTCCCCCAATCTCCCCAATGGCGACTCCGCCGGTCACTCGACAGGAGGGGGCAGCCCACGCCCTCCCAAACGCACGAAACACTCGATCAAAAGTGAAAATTCCATCAACCATTAAAAAACCTATAAAATCTGAAGACTCAAGAGGAAGGGCCTTGATACACAAGGGTTGCTTACTATGTTTTTATGGCTTTTCGTCGAGGCTGCCTTTTGTCAGAGACCGCCATTGCGAGGAGATTGACGAGGGAGCATTTAAGAAATGGAGCTCCATCTTTTTTAAAAAATAGGTAATTTTTTGGATAGGGGATGCGCTAAAGATGGCTCTGTATGAGTTCTTTGGATGGTTCTCGAACCCGGAGCGACTAGTATGCCGGTCACTCACCAGGATGTAAACATGGAGCGGCAGCTTGTGCTTACCCGCACCTACGAAACACGCCGACAAAAGTGAATATTCAAACAAAATTTAATCTTAATATAACTAATACAAACTGAAGATACAAAAGGAGTGGCTTGGAGACGCAGGTGTCGCATGCTCGGTCTTGTATGTTCATGAAATCTCCGTCAGTACATGACCGCTGCGCCCGTAGCACAAGCAATATCGGATCCCACATATTATCGTCTGCGGCTTCTTTTCGAAAGTATAATTTGCACAATATTGAAGCTTAGGCTTTTGCGGGTCTTGGCGCGGTGTACCCAATAGTGGAGCGGGAAGCCGGCTCCTACTAGTGGCCTCGGATGCTCCCCTCGGCAAAGGAATATGTCTTCATTCCACCGAAAAAGTTCGGGTAACTTCCAAACAGCCGCTCTCGCAGAAACGTCTGGAGAAAATGTCGATTATTTTCATAGGTGATTTGCCATCGATAAGAGGTTCCTATAGCATTAACATTGTTGCTGATGGTGTCAACAATGTGCCCAGTTCATCCGCCAATCGAGTTCTGCTACTGCAGAAAGAGTGGCGGAACTATTAGTTAATCCAATTCAGAGAGATCTACAGTCCCCCAAAGCGCACAACAACTGACCATAAAATAGAATATAAATACATTTATACATTCTATACATACGTGTATACAGGGACGAATATATCCCATATAACCAGGCGTATACAGTGTGCATGAGTTAATAGGATATAATCTATCTATATATCATAACTTTATGATAGGTGAATGCATACATGTAAACAGTATACACCTGCCGCATAGGCTATACATGCCGAATACATGCAATGCAACCAGAAGTAAGTAACAAATAGAGCACGCTAGAAACCAAGAGGTAGTTGAAGGCGATCAAGGAAGTGTACGGGGAAGAACCCGATCTGTCAGTATCTCGGAAACATATTTCCCTGCGATTTCTGAGTGCTTAGCTGCTCTGGTTAATAGAGACTTACTGTTTTTTTCCTGACTGCATCATTTAATTGTAACCTAGAAGATGCGGGTATGACCCAATATAAGGACTTTGAGGAAAAGGGAAGCGGGGCACAACAAAGCTGTTTTTCAGGGTATTAGTGGTCAGAACAGCGATTAATGTCATGTAAATAAATAAAGTACAAAACATGGATTAAAGATAAGCGAATATTACCGGTTCAAGCCAACACGGTCAACAACAACGGGCAAGAAGTTGCATTAGTGAGTCCCTACACAACAAGATTGAATAAATTGTCCGGCTATTGACAAGCGCCAGCTTAAGTGGAGGTTTGAAATTCACTCTTGGGCAGTGGACAGCTCCCGGATGGAAGGGCCGAAGGCCAATTACGGATTCTAACGAAAACAACATATTTATACATATTATGCATACAAATATACTTAATGCATGAGTGTATCTTCGTATACATATACACATATAATCAACGTGTATGTGTTTTCGCTAAACCAACACGTATATGTATATGCGTCTCTATAATATGTATATGCGTGTCCACTAAAGCAGCACGGATATACGTTTAAAATATACAATATTATACATGATATACTGTTATTTATACTGCACTAGCATACATGTATGTATATATTCACATGTATAATAAGCATTTATGCATATGTATCTTTCTACAGGGACAGCTGCGGCACTTCCTCTACCACTAGTTGTAAGCTCCTATAGATAGCTACCAAAACGATGCTGCGGCTAGAAACCGGCGAGGCCAATGCTGCCAGTAGATGGCAGTTCAGCAAAAAAGCAATTTAAGTGTTCTCTCATGAAACAATACAGACTAATATTGTTCCTCAAAACAGCATTTTCGCGCTTTCATCGTAGATTTTCAGCGGCTGGCTCCCTAGCTGTTGCGAGAACTCCAGTCGTCTTCACAAGCAAAATTTTGGATATGAACAAGTACGAGGTAAATATGAACCGTTGCACACAGCAGGAGAACGCTGCCGAAGCGAGACACCACGAGCCAGCTGTCATCTTGGTTGGGCACAGGGAGGCCATGCCTCCAAAATTCGCTTTTATCATAACTGTATACACAGAAGAAGAGCTGAACATGGGTCTGTGGATGTCAAGGGAATTCAGTATGGCACAAGCGCAGCAGAAGGAGCAGTGGAGAAGCGCAAACAGAAAAGTCAAGCCAGAGTACCAATTGAACCCTACAGGAAGATAATCAACCCCTTTTAACACAAGCATGTCAAGGTAGAAAAAGCCAAGGGAGAAATTACACCGAAAAAAATCCGCAAAGGCAAGAGGCGAGCAAAACTTCTCAGAACTCTGCTGAAGTAGTCTACAGATATTTTGGAGAGGTTCAAAGGCGCTTATACGGCGACTTTGTGTTTCCTTTTCTTATGAAACATAGATCTGCTTGCGTATATATACTTGCTTGTCCATGACTCTGTAACAAGTGCACTAGTATTACTTTTCCTCAACACTGAGTAAACTGCAGCCGCGCACCTCTTTTCACCGTCTTCTCGTGTTGGATAGCAAGGCGTGAGATCTTTAGAGGGGCATTAACGAAAACGGACACACTGCCAACCAGTTTGTATAAATCCTGACTCAGCGAACTCTCCTGCTCAACGACACAACGTTTTCACTCTCCCCGTTTCGATCCCTATTTTGTTTGGCCTGTATATTACTTCAGAGGCTACGTTTCCTCAAACATTAATGATCTCGGTACAGTTATCTATTTTGTTCGACTTTAATTGAACTGATCTTTTGAATCACCAACACAGCTCGTTCTATTTTCGGAAGAGACGAACCACCTCCATACAGGCGCGAAAGATACATTTTGGAGTATACACAAAGCTGCCTAAGTAATAAAAGGCTGGGGTAATCCCTGCGTGTTGAGCAAAAACGCCGCAACCACCATTTGGGGTGGAATATCCGCAGAGAATTAAGTCTAAATTCCGAAGTTGCTGCGCGTCGCCTTCGTGCTGAGTCGTTGTATTAGCAGTCAAAGTAAAATTGTTCACGGAGCTAGTGGAGCTTCTCTGCCTCTGGCCGATAACAGCCGGCTGGCAAAGTGCTGTGTAGAACGGCGGTCGCGGGAGCGGTGCAGCTAGCTAGTTGTCTGCGTGGCTAGCGGGATACTGCCTTCCTAAGCAGAGACGGCTGTTAGCATGGAGGCGAAACCGGCAATTACGATGGCAGGGACGACAGCACCTACGGTGCCGTTTTCAGCAGGAGCCTTCAGGTCGTCTTCTGTCATAGCTTTTAATAAAGCCGTCCGTGCAATGAGTCCGTTGAAGTACTCCTCACTGAAGGGAAGAGAAAACAAACAAAAAAGCACACGAACGACATCCAAAAGTAAATATCCAGATATCGTGACTATTTGTGCCAAAGCTTCTTCTTAGGCTTCCCCTGGCAGTTGTGCCCCGACGCGCAATTCTTACTCGAAGGGCGCCTTGTCCTCCAGGGCAGCAGGGCTTAGTTCGCAGAAAAGCACAGCCTTTTCTGTTGGAGTTTCAGTGCTACTTGATGGCTCATCATCGTTAGGTTGCACTGTGGTACACTTTCCAATGACGCAGCCTATTTGAGTGCTGTTGGAACCCAAGAGATACCCCAGGCTGGCTCCTGCATCATTATCCCAGATACCTTCCCACGCTGTGTCGTTCTCAGGGTACTTGTTGTCACTAATGAAAGATGAAAAGCCAGCACAACAGAACAACGATGTTTTGGTTAGGTCTTGACCTGCTGCATAACGGTGTGACTGGCTTTGTAGTGGTGTAGGTACCGTTAGTCCCCAATTCTCTGCTATCTATGTCGCTGTGTATGCAAATAAAGTGGGAGTTGTCTGCAGTGGGTAATGAGATGGCATTTCCTTACGTGAAGACAGCCAACCCCGCCTTAAGGGCATCCTGCAGAACTTGGCGGTAGTCGGGAGTGGTACTGGACGGGTAGTCGAAACGTTGATGAAACATATTCTTCTGTGAGCACAAAACATAGACTGAATGGCATGACAGCATGCTTTTGTTCTTATAGAATAGTCAAATAAATTACAGCCCGATTTCCATCCGGTAGTACGCTACGGCATAGAGCTGTTACTTTCCCCACACGGGTCTCATTAGCAAGACACGACTTCCCGTCCCTTTTAGTGAATTTTCTCACAAGTTTGGTGTTAATCTGCATTTGTTCACAGGGCCCTTCAGTGATTGCGTCGCCCTCCTGTAATTTTCCAGTTAGGTTGTTTTCGAGGCTTTGCTCCCTTGCAACTTCGTTGACCTGAACAAGGAGTTTTCCATTACGGGCCAAGTTGGCAGCCAAATAGGCCTCTGCAACAAAGAAATCCACGGAGCCACAAGGCAGTAGTTGACTTGCGACGAATCGCCTTGGACTTCTACATTTCAACGCCTGCCAACAACTTGCGAAGAAGCATGGGGAAAATGAGAGTTCCAAAAGGTTTGCATATTTACCTTCAGTTACATTTTCTACCGTAAACTTATACGTTGGAGGGCCGGCCGCGGCTGATTGGAGTCCCGACAGCGCGACGAGGCAAGCAGTTGCAGCCGTCTTGCCGAAGACAACCATTGCGACAGCAGGGGGAGAGTAGTCAAGGAAGCAAGTTGGTCTTCAAAACAAGAGAAACAATTGAATATGCTTAAATAGAGGTCTGCGAGAAAGAAGGTAAAAAAGCGTGACCTGTACGACTGGTCCCCGATCCCCCTTAGCCGCGACCGATCCGGTCCGGCGGAGGCGGCAACCGGTGATCCCTCACTCGTACACCGTGCTCAAACAAAGCTGAAATTGAAAGGGAAAACTTGAAATCAAATGCGCTTTGTACGAAATGAAGATAAAGAGGGAGCACTTGGGCGGCAAAACCCTGTTTACTTTCTTGTCTCGCTAATGACGGCTCCCGTTTCCCGCCAGCGACCGCTTGGTTTGCAATCGAGGTCGAGTTTCCCAGGCAAGACACCCAGCTCTGGCGGTGCCTATGTTGTTGGTGTAATGTAAAATATTACATATCAGTGTATATATTACTGCAGGAGTTCAAGTGGTTCCTTGAGGAGCCACATGGGTAGCATAAAACGTACTAGTTTGCTTGTACCTGTTCTACAGTCTGCCTGTCTAAACAACTGGTACAGGATTTGCTTCCCTTTCCCCCCCTCAATATTCAAGGTTTCTGAAAGTCTTTCTTTCCATTTGTTTCTTGTGACCGACCGGAAAACAGACGAAGACGGATTCGAAAGTGGCATCAACCGCCAGACAGTTGTGCTTATAGGCCCTAACTTACTCTTGAGCTTCTCCTGACCAGCATCATATAGACCTTCTCACTGCCATTTTTCTTGTTTTCATAGCGCCTGGTATCTGAATATCTTTGAACTTATTGTACTCGTCTTCAGATGTTAGTTGTCTTCATTTTGTTGTAGTAGTTAGCATGAGTCCCTACCACTGCTCTCATCTACTTGCTTGCAAGTAGACCCAGATGCGGACAACTCGCTTCCCAAGCGGAGAAGCAAATTTTCACAAAGAATGAACGTTAGTTGCGAAATAAAGACAGGTAAACGCTGCAAGTTGAAGAAAACACCGCAAACCCTCCTTGAAATGGAATGGGCCCACAGTAGAATATCTGAGCGCTGACGTCGCTGCGTGCCGCACTTGCGCTGCGCCGGGTCCCCTGTCTGTAACGGCGCCCAATTTAAAATGCGGTTCTCATACAGCAAGCAAAATTTCACCTTCTCTGGTCAGCAGCGGCGGTTTAGCGAAGCATCGCAAAGTGCCATGTAAAATGACATGCCCAGGAGGATGGGTAGCTAACTGCGTAGCTAACTACATAGCGCAACATTGGATCTCTAGGCAGAAACAGCTGTAAGCATGGCAACCAAACCGGCGATCAGAATGGTAGGGATGGCAGCTCCTGCAGCACCGCCTTCAACGGGAGNAGCATGGCAACCAAACCGGCGATCAGAATGGTAGGGATGGCAGCTCCTGCAGCACCGCCTTCAACGGGAGGCTTGAGGTCGTCTTCCGTCATATCCTTTAATAAGGTTGTTCGTGCAACGAGCCCGTTGAAATACTCCTCGCTGCAAGAGAAAAAAGGAAAATCAGAAGTAAAGGAATATAGAGTCAAGCAGGAAATCTCCAGTTGTGAGTGTTCTGTGTGTAAATTCATTCTTAAGCGTCTCTTGGAACTTGTGCTGGGAGAACAAAACTTACTTAAAAGGGGCCTGGTTCGGCGTTGCAGCAGGCTTTAGTTTGCAGAAAAGCACAGCCTTTTCCGTTGGATTTTCTGTTGTCCGTTGACCAGGTGGCTGGCCCTGGGCACTCTTTACTTCGGTACACTTTCCAATGACGCAACCGATTTCGGTGCTGTTGGACCCGAGGAGGTA
>HG710174.1:11217-39326 GCA_000499725.1 Eimeria brunetti
CGGTTTAGAGTTTGAGGTTTGGGGGTTAATGTTTGGGGTTTACTGCTTAGATTTTAGAGTTGAAAGTTGAGGATTAACTCGTCAGTTTTAGGGTTACAGCGATTGGATTCCTCACGAAGAAGGGCCTAAGCACCACGCCTTGACGCTAAGCCCTAAACCCTAGGTAATAGGTCATAAAAGCCAAGCGCTAAATACTAAATCGTAAACACTCACTTGGTCGAGGAGTTCCCTCCCAAATCTAACGAATAGAATCTGCAGGGTTTGTTCAACGCTGATTTCCCCCTTTAGTTCCTTGTCATACATGAGGAACTGCACAACGTGAAAGAAGTTGCGGGGCTCAAGCCCTGAGGGAGCAGCGACAACAACAACAGCAACAGCAGCAGCAACAGCGGCAGCAGCAGCAACGCTGAAAGCCAATATCAATCGGCGCTTCACCAAGGCCTCGCCGTAGCAGGTGCAACGGCAGCAGCAGCAGGTAGCAGCAGCAGCAGCGACAGCAGGAAAATCGGCAACAGGAACTGTTGCAGAGCAGGAACCCCTTCCTGAACACTACGAATGTCTCGGGGAAGACCCGAAACGACGATAAGGGCCTAGGGTTTAGGGTGGAGGGCTTAGGGTTTAGGGTTTTCGCGCCCGTAAGATCGGCCGTCCCTCGTTGGTAGAGGGTCAAGAACTCGTTCCAACTGAGAAACCCGTCGAGATCTTCATCCACTTCCCACAGCATCACTTCAACCTCATGCTACAGCGGCAGCAGCAACAACAGCAGCAACAACAGTAGCCGTAGTGCGCTATGCATCCCAAAGTATCCGGAGAGACAGTTAGGAAGCAATGCGTGGGCGGCTTGCTGCTGCCGCCGCTACTAAATTGTTGCTGCGGTTGAGCAAGCCTGCTACCGTGGCCCTTGTGTTGTTCCTGCCGCTGTTGATGCTATTTCTGACGGGTATCCTGCATCCCCTGCATCGACTGGGAGTCTACGTGTTGGTGCACATGTCTCCTTTGAATGAGTATTTCTTGTTTCTGTTGCCTTCGTTAATGCACACATGGATCTTGAACTTAGTATATCTGCCGTTCGGCAGAAACTTCATGCGTGCAGAGCTCCATGCAGACCCATCGGCGTGTTGTGTTTGAGCTGTTGTTTGCTCTGTGAATTAATGAGAAGTGCGCGCCGCTGTATGGATGGATGCATGCGTGTACGCGGAGGGAGTATGGGATTTGCTTCTTTCTGTACCTTTATCACCAGTGTATCGCTTTGGATGTGTTGAATGAAGTGGTGAGGAGAGAGTGAGGAGAAGTCTATTCAGATGTAACAGACGCCGATAGGAGCGCATGCGTTTCGCAAGGTGCAAACGTGAAGCTTAGAGGACCACTGCCCGCTCTCTCCCTATTTGTTAAGCTGGCACGTCATTATCCTTAATTTCAACACCTGTGTGTGCATGTATGCAGCCGAATTCCTCCTAGGCTCCCCTCGCGACGCTAAGTCCCTTCCCTCTAGCTAAACAGACCCCAGCAAACGTTCCCACGACATGCCGCCTTGAAATCCATGGGATCCTCTATGTGGAGTCTGCTGCATTTATGTATCAGCTACATGCATGCGTGTATGGGGCTTGGGTCGACTTGCCCGTGTTGCTTTGTGGTGCAAGCGGCTGAGGGTGCTAAGGATATCCTGGGGGCTGAGGCGGCCGTCTCCGTCCGCGTCTAAGGCATGAAAGGCCCGCTTCAGAGCATCCAGCTCCACCTGCGTGGGCAGGTCAGGCGGGGGAGGGTTGTTGCCGCTGCTGGGCATTCTCCCGCTGCCGCTGCTGCTGCTGCTGCAAGGCTCGGCGGAGGCCTTGTCTAGCTGCTGAGGCGAGGGAGGCTTTCTTATGGATCGAACAAGGGCTTAGGGCCCCCCATTACCCTATAAATTTCAGTTAATTTATATTAAAATGCAATTCTCAGCGTAAATGGATTTACTTGCTCCTCCGCTTTCTACAGGTTTCACCAAGTCCAGCTCAGGGGCTGCCGCGCTCGCGGTCGAAGCGCGTTGGGGGCAGAGGGAACCGCTTTCTGAATTTCTTTGGATAAATGCGATAAAACAATTTACATATAATTTTAAAAAGAGAAATTCCGGTACCTTTAGTTCATTTATGGGCCCCGTTTCGAGCTTTGCACCGACCGGCGCCGCTGGGGCTACCGCCAACTCGCTCCGTACGTCGAGTACGTCGAGTACACCCCAGTGCACACAAATCCACATGCATTCATGCAATGCTACCGTTTAATTATTCTATTTTGGGGCATTTAAACCAGCTGCACATCCAACCCTTAGAAGACAAAGCATGCAAGCCGCAGTAAGCTAGGCGGGCCCCACACGGCGGGTCACCTCGCAGTGCCCGCCCGGGCGTCAGCAGAAGACCGGGGGTTGGGGTTGTTATGTTCTTCTTCCTGTGGGGCGAATGCCTCTTTTATCACAGTCAAAAAAGCCCAGCAGAGAGCTCCTAGGCCTCTAAGGCGCTTCTGTAGGCACATCACGGCATGTGCGGTCGCGCGGTCCCCCCGCTGCAGCCGTTGCTGCAGCTGCAGCTGCGGTGAGCCTATTCTGAAATCAACCACCCTTGTATTTCAGGTTTCCTTGCAAGTTCAAGCAGTTAGTAGGCCCTTCGCGCTATTTGCTGGCGGCAGCCTGCAGCCAGCCGAAGGCTATCTCGTCCGTGGCAACTAACGAGCAGCTAGCCAGCTACAGAAAACCAGCCAGCAGTTGACTGTCCCGTTGCAGCTCCTGTTTGTACCGTTACTTCATATCTCCAGGGATAGTCTTCCTGCCCGTTGCTGCTCACAAGCCAACGTGCTGTCCATAGACCACAATCCCACCGACACTTCTTTCGGCGGCTTCCCGTGGCGCATGGCGCCTTAACCCAAATCCCCACCTGCAAAACCTAAACACTGAATAAACCCTAAGCCTCGGCATCCTAACCACTGCAGCCTGGCCTTAAGTACTAAGCCCTAATGCAGCAGACACACTGTCAGCCTTCTGTTTGCATATTGGTGGAGTGCACACGACAGCCACTTGCAGTGTATGGCGTTCCGCTAAGACGCATGCGGCGTCCATGCAGGTCACGCATCTTCAGTAACCTCAGAAAGCTGCTGCCGGTGGTATTATACCCAACATAGTTAACATGATCTAACGGAAAAATCAAGAAAGAAAACAAGGCGGCCAAAGTGCACCCGAGCCGCTGCTCCTATGGCCTGCTGCTGCAGCTGCTACTCGTGCAGGTGCTGGTGCTGCTGCTGCTGCTTCCCCCTTAGCTCCCTAGAAGCCAGCAGCAGTTCCTGCCGCCACCGCTTCAGCTCAGCTACTTTGGCTGTGAGCTCCCTGTACACCCGAATCTCTTCAACAAACTCCAGCAGCAAACGCGATGCCTCGAGTCTCATGTAGAGGCCATGACACAAACCTGCTGCAGTTGCTGCTCCCGATACAGCCTCTGTCTCCCTATCTCTTGTCGCTGCAGCTGGGGCCTCCTCTGTTGCTGCGGATACAGCTTCTGTATCTGGCTCTAATGCTGCTGTTTCCTCTGCTGGTTCTGTTTCCCCTGTTGCTCCTAACTTCTCTGCTGTTGGTGTTTCCCTTGCTGCCGCCGCTTTATCTGATGCAGCCGCTTCTCCTACATCTGTCGCGTTCAACGCTGTCTTCTTCAGACCGCAAGGTGCATTTGGTGTTGCTCCTGCTGCAGCAGGCGCAGCAGGTGCTACTGCCGCCGATGCTGCAATGCAGGGCGCATCATCATTGTCTATTGTCCTTTCGGAACCCCCAAAGTCTCCACTTGGCAAGCGTCTGCTGGGGTTTCTGCTTCTGCTGCATGCGTCTTGGTTCACTTCGGCATCAGCAGCAGCAGCAAGCTGCTGAGATATCAACGACAGCAGCGCTTCTGCCCGGTCCAGGATGAAGTTACAGACAAGGAACTCTATGTGATGGGGCTCTTTAAGAGGGTCCGTCTTGTGCCAGCTGCTGCTGCTGCTGCTGCTGCTGCTGCTGGACGCATAAGGACCCCCAAGCGGCGCGAATACTCCGGGCAACGTGTCTGCGGCCGCAGCACAATATTGGCAGCAGCAGCTGTAGCTTGTCCTTGCAGCCTGGTGCAACAGCGCCTCCCTCTCTGAGTCTTTGTTTATCCCCTGAGATTTCCAGGCCGCCCCGGGGGCCGCCCGGGGTTCCACAGTCGGCAGCACCTCCTGGCCTCTTGCTGCTTGCCGCTGTTTCTGCCTCTCCGTCTGCTGCTGGGTGTAAAGGAGCAGCAGCAACCCGCGATCCGCTTGCTGCGGCGGCAGCGGCGGCAGCAGCAGGGGAGGGGGGAAGACAGCAACAACAGCATTTGGCTCTGTTGCCACCTAAAGCACGCATGCATGCCAACCACAAGCATTAGCAGCACTGCAGCAGTAGCACCGCAGCAGCAGCACCGCAGCAGCAGCACTGCAGCAACAGCAGCAGCAACAGCAGTACCAGCAGAAAAGCACCTGGGATTTGCAGAGCTCGAGGCACCATCGGGTTAGTAACAAGCCCGATCGAATGACAATACGGCATGCGAGCTCCTCTGAGACGACGGAAAACGCACAGCAGCTGCAGAAAACAATTTCGGTACAAGTTACTGCTGCTGCTGCTGTATCTGCTGGAGCTGCTGGAGCTGCTGCTGCCAACAGGTCAATTCACAAGCTTAACAGCTAAAGAAGTACCCAAAGGTCCCTCGTGTTCATTGTTCTCCGCTTTCTACTGCTGCTGCTGCTGCAGCAGCTCCTGCTGCACCAACTATTTCTGCTGCTACTGCTGCGGCCGCTGTCACTGCTGCGGCCGCTGGGGGTGAAGCACAGCTTACCGAGCAGGTCCGTCGCCAGCCAGCGGGACCTCTCCGTGCGGGCCAGCGCCTCTACGGCAAGTTTTGCTGCTACAGTTGCAAGACAACGGGCTTTCTGTTGCAGTAACTGCTGCTGTTGCTGCTCCTGCTGCACACTGCACTGCGTTTGCTGCTGCTGTTTGAGGATGGCGAGAAGCGCGCGGCGGTGCTGCGCCCCAGCATCAGCAGCAGCAGCAGCCGCAACCTTCAGCAGTTCAGCACCAAGCAGCAGCAGGTCCCGCTCCAGCGCTGCAGCCCCCCCCTCCCCTGCCCATTTTGCTGCGCGGCTCCACAAGTCGCTCCACTCCGCTTCATCAGCAGAACTACAGCCGCAGCAGGTGCTGCTGCCGCAGCAGCAGCCCCAGCTTCTGTTGCTGCTGTTGCTGCTGCTGTTATTGCTACTCTGCATGTAAAGGAGCTGCAAGGGGGAGAAGTCAACAGGGCCGCCTCCTTGAAGTTCAGGGGCTTCCCAATCTGCGGCCTCCGCAGCTGGTGCAGCAGTTGCTGGTGCAGTCGGGGAGTCCTCTATTACTGCTATCTCTGAAGAAGCAGTAGCACCGGCAGCAGCAGCAGCAGGTGTCTCCTCTGGTGGGGATTCGGGCCAAGAGACACGAGGAGACGCCGCAACCTCTCCATTGCAGCCTGCCCGCTGAGCAGCTGCCGGAGTAGCTGGGGCCTGTTCTGCTCCCTTGTCTGCTGCTTGCGCTGCTGCTGTTGCTGCTGCTGCTGCTGTTGCTGCTGCTGCCATGGAGGGCATCGTAGCTTCATGCCGTCCTGTTGTGGACCCTACGTGGGGTCCGCCTCCGTACAAGCCGGGAGGCAGCAGGGCAGCAGAAGAACGTACCAAGCGCCTCAGCCACATAAAACCCCACTGACGACTGCTGCTACCGCTGCTGACGCCGTCTGCATCGTTGCTGTTGTTGCTGCTGTTGCTGTCGCCGCTGCTGCAGCTGGTGACGGGGCCTGCAAAAAACCTGCTAATTTCCGATGTGCTACTCCTCTGCTGTTCCTGCTCAAGCAGATGGCGTTGCTGCGCGCTCTGCTGCTGCTGCAATGGCTCCTGCTGCTGTTGCTGCTGCGGTTGCTGCTGTGAGTCATCCGAAAGAAAATAATATGTATCTGTCGCGTGGCCGCTGCTGTCTTCTCTGGGACTGCCATAACTGCCGTTGCTGCTGCTGCTGCTTCTGTTGCTGCTGATGCTCGCTAGTCGCTTTTCCAAGCCCCACCAGGTGAGGCTACCCTCCCCTAAGGAAGAAGCAGGTTCTTCCGCTCCTGCAGTCGTTGTTGCTGCTGTTGCTGTTGCTGTTGCTCTGCCTGTCCGTTTACTCGCTTCTACTGCGGGGAAGGCAGCTGCTGGCAGCAAGGCGGAGAGCAGCCTTGCGGGGCGGTCTGTCTCTAACCGCAGTCTCTCAGCAGCAGCAGCAGCAGCAGCAGACGTCCTTTGTGCATCTTGGGGATTCCGCAGGGACCACGGGGGGACCCTCGAGGAGACAGAAGATTTTCTCGAGCTGCCCTGACTCGTTGGTGGCCACCTGCTGATGCTGCTGGTACTGCTGCTGCTGCTGCTGTTGCTGCTGCTGCTACTGCTGCTGGCGTCCTCCCCTTCAAGAGACAGGTGTGGTTTGGGGTCTCGCGGTCTGCTGCTGTCTTCAGAGCTCAACTGCTGTACCTGCTGTTGCTGCTGCTGCTGCTGCTGCTGCTCTATGCTGTCCGCGAGGCCCCTAATCTGAGTGTCCCCTCTTACGTCGAGCAGGCGCTGCAGCAGCTGCATGCAAGGAGACAACCCCACACCCTGTAAAGGGGGCAAAGGGCTCCCCAAGGCCGACCGCCCTGAAGCCCTGTCTTTCTGTGAGGGCCCCTCATCCATAGCCGAACTGACGTAAACGCATGAAACCCCTAAAACCTAAACCATAAACCCTAGACTTTCATGTCTCTAAGCTCATGCGCAGGCCCATACAGCTCCAACACAAGCAGCGAATACTACACTGATGGCAGAGGAAGTCGTGTTGTCTGTGATAATGCTGATGTGGCACTTGGTGCAGCAGCAGCAGATGCTGGTGCTGCTACCCTGGAGGCGGCTTCTGGTGTTGCAGCGCCCTTTCCCCCGCAGACATGAGATAATCCTTGCAAGGCCCCCGCCCTAAACTCCTCAATAACCCGCTTAATGTTGCTGTTGCTGCTGTTGTTGCGGTTGTTGTTGTTGTTGCTACTGCTGCCGGAGTCTCGGCCTAGCGGCGGCAGTAATGCCGTCTCAATGAGAATACAACACCAGTGTGCGGTGCTACACTTGCTGCTGCTCTTTATTTTTCTGTTGCAGCTGTTGCTGCTTTTGCTGCTGCTGCTGCTGCTGCTGGTCTCGTGCCGCTCGCCGGGCACCTCCGACTGCAGCAGCGGCTGCTCCTGCTCCCCAAGAGTATGCAGAGATAAAATGAGAAGAAAAAGAATAAATCAAAAACAAACTGCAGCAGCAGAAGTGAGGTGTGCAAACACCTTAGGAGAAGCTGCGGCGGCGAAGACGTAGCGCGCATCCGGCAAGGGCCCACTGTAGGCACGTTAAACCCTGAACCCTAAACCCTTAAATCCTAATGCATGCGTGCTTATAAATCCATCTAAACTCGTTATAACAAACTTTTTCACCTTTGAGGTTGCCCTGTCGCCCTGTGCCCAAGGGTACTGTGGGGCCCCCAGCAGGGCAAGCCTTTGCTGCTCGTGCTGCTGCTGCTGCAGTTGCTGCTGCAGGTGTGTTTTAGCTGCTGTAGTTATTTATTGGCTTTTTATATACGAGATCCGCTCCTTCCTCCTGGCTGGACGCGAGCTGCTGAAGTGCCGTTGGACTTCGAGTAAAGATGAGCTGGTACATGGAGCCCGTAGTAGCAACAGCAGTTACAGCAGCAGCAGCAGCTGACACCAGTCAGCAGCAGCAGCAGCGAATAGAAAGCACAATAGCAGCAGCGGATTCGCCGGAGCTGTGCCGATGCTGTGCAGCCAGTCTTTACCTGATCGACGGTAGTAGCAACCGCAGCAGCAGCAACAGCAGCAAGAGCAGCAGCAACGGCAGCAGCAACAGCAACATAAGCGTGATCGCTTGTATGGATCTTGTCTTGCAGGCTCTTCGGCAGTTCTTCTGCCCCTCAGGAGTCGCCAGCAGCAGCAACGGAGACGAGCCTCCCAGACCTGCCCCCAGGACTCCAAACCCTACCACCCCGTAGGGCATGAGCTGCAGCAGCGGCTGCTGCTGCTCCTGCAGCTGCTACTGCTGCGCATGCAGCTGCTATTATGGACATGAGTGGATCCTTGGGAGCAAGAAGCAGAAAGCCGGAGGATGACGAAGGGGATTTATCCCCGCACTGCTGATGAGGGTTGTACTTATATGATTTAGGACTGAGCTGTGTCTGCTTGTGCTGCGCTGCAGCGCCTGCACCGCTGGGGCAGTCGATCCCATCCGGCTCCTTCTCGGGCTTCTCTGACCCTCCTCCGGCTGCCTCTGTCTCTGCGGGCCCCCCGAGGGCCCCTGTCTCCCTCTCGTTTACTCCGCCTACGAGGGAGACCGACTACAACTCTGAGGACTTGTCCAAATACACGTACGTCGCTTGCTGCTGCTCCTGCTGCGCTTGGTGTTGTCTCCTCTGCTTGTGATGCTGCTGCAGCCATTGCTGCTGCATTTTCTCCCGTCTCCGTTTGTGTTTGTTGCTGGTGCCTGTTTAACGGGCTTCCGTGCTGCTGCGGGAGCTCTCGTGTGGCGTTCGTGGCAGTAGTGGCTGCTGCGGTTGCTTTTGCTGCTACTGCTGTTGCAGGTCGCCGTACACCGAGAGTTCTGGTGTACGTGATGCGGAGTATGCGTCTGAGATTCTGAGCCGGAGTGGGAAGAGCCCTTCTTGGTTGGACAAGCATGTTACCAATCCAAGATTGAGGGGCTGCATCGATGGAGTTAAGATGGGAATGAAAATGGCAAGCATATAATTGCTGTCTCCTCGTGTCTCCTAGTCTACGTCTTTGTCTCCGTGTATCCCTCCGTCTCCCCTCGTGTCCTTGTCTTTTCCGCTGCCTGTCCTCCGTCTCTTCCGATGACTCCCTCCCCATATCTGCCCCTGGCTCTCAGTCTCTGTCTTTCTCCCTGGCTTTTCCTTTTTCTTTATCTGTGTCTCCAAGCCCCTAGCCCCGTTTTTCCAGTCTACGTGCTTGTCTTTCCCATGTTTCTGTTTCTGCGTGTGCCATCCTGTCTCTGGCCCCTTGGTCTCCTTTCCCCTTTCTTGTTCGCCTCTTTGTCAGTGGGATTTGGTTCTTTCCGAGTTTGGCCCTTGCAAATGCTCTTGTTGCCTCGCTGCTGTTGCTGTTGACACTGCTGCTGCTGACCGTGCTGCTGCCCCTCTGCATCCAGTCTCCTCCCCCTTATTCTCTGCAGAGGAGTCCTGTTTGCTCTCTTAGGGTTTTCTTCCGCCTCCACCACCTCTTCCCGTCGCGTATGATGTTGTCTCCTGTCTCCTGTGTATCCGTGCTAAGGCCTTGTCTCTCCCGTCTGTCGTTTCTCAATTTCTTTGCCTGCTTCCGTCATTCCTTCGCTCCCGTCTCTCGGGCGTTTCTTTGCCCTCGCCTCCGTGTGTTTGTACTGTTCCCCTCCGGCCCCTCTACCTGTCTCTCCCTTTTGTCTCCCCTTTTCTTCTGTCCCATCTTTTCTTCTGTCCCTTGCCGCCTCTCTGTTGTCTCTTCTATCTCCTCCCGCTGCATTCACCAGGGCTGTGCTGTCGGAGGCATATTTGGGGGCATCACGGGGACCTACGCGGCGATCACCAACAGAAACTTTCTCATTCTCCCCTTCTCCATGGTGAGCAAAATCCTAAAAACTAAATCCTAAGTCTTTTCGAGTAGCAACCCGGGGCAGCAGCGCCACCATCAACAGTTAAGGGACTGAGTACGTATCGCATAGCGTTTTGAATTCAGAGGAAAAGCTGCAAGGAAGACAACCCCACCGGCTAACTACCACCCTACCCTATCACCCGTACCCAGGGAGATGAGCTGCATGGAGAAGACTCTGTCAACCAGAAAACGGCGACATAGTACTTTTCTTGCGATACATATATCTAGATACATAGAAATAAACAAGTGAATACATGCATTTCTTGCTGTTGCACGTGCAGGTTGGAGGCGCCCTCTCTTTCGGCTTCTTCTTAGGCTGCGGTATGATTATCCGCTGCCAGGAGCCAAAACTCTTCCGCGGCCCCGGGGGCTCCTCGGGGGTTCCATTGAGTTCCCAGAGGCCAAGGGGCTTCTTCTTGCCAGCAACCTGTGAGGGGCTACCCGGCCTTCGTTCCCCGCCCTTGGTGGCTCATATCTGTGCGCGGAGCGCAGACAGACACGAATAGCTGTAGCAGATAGTCTGCTGCAAACAAGCAGCGGCTTAAAACCTGTTGTCTGATTGTCCACATTATAGAAAGCTGCATTTTGAGTTTCTAGCAAAGGCAGGTGCTGCTGATGCTGCTGTTTTGTTTGGGTTAGAAGGGACAGGTAGGGACGGCGACACCGTATTGCCACTCAGGCATTTCGCTCTTCCGCACGCTACTGCAGCTGGGTGCTCAAAGGCTTTCAGGATGGTCACGGCTAAGCCTTTTTCTTTGCGATATAATACGTAAAAGGGGGGCGCGACAGCATTCGCCAGAGGAAAAAAATGGCTTCTGAAAATAGAAATTACACCTTGTCAAAGAACACTACTTCTGCTTGTCTAGAGTTGAGGACGCTCACACTGCGCTCACATTACCGCTGTTTATTCCCTACATTGCTTGGAAGTAGTTTGCGGGTGTGTGTGAATCCCACGGTAGCTGGGTTAGTTTTGTTGCGAGCTGAATACGCATGAACTCACGTGGAGCCAACTGATGCCCTACCACTCTGCCTTGGTTATCTCCCCAGCGCGAACCTGAGGTTGAACGTGCACAGAGGGCATGTTCGCAGGTTCTGGAGGGTAGCAAGGGCACTGTAGCCGCTGGCGTGTTGGCCTCCGGTCCGACCCCGATAAATTGTCGTCACTTTACGCTAACATGCGGAGTAGTGTATGGTATTCAGTTCACCCTGCTAGTTTAGCCTCTCCTCACACGGTCCCGCTGCAACAGAAAATTGTGTTTTCTAGATATATTGTGGGGATTTCCCTTTCTACAGTAGTGTCCTCGTAGTTGTGCGAGTTTGAAGACTCGGTTCCATTTTCGGAGCAATGCAGAATGAAAACTGCTCATACACGCGGGGGTACGTAGAAGGGGAACATAACATATTGAATGGGGCAGCGGCTTGTTGGACAAAAACCTAAGCAGCTTGCTAATGTTAGCCCACAGAGGTTGAAGACGAGGCATCATAGCAGCTAAGGCTGCGAGAGCTAACTAGAGAGGATATGCTAGAGCTTTAAGCCAGGGTCTATCGTCTAGACAGTTCATTGTCTTCACGTAGTGCCACTCTGCAGTAGCAACCTCGCGTGCTGGAGACCTTACGAGGCGAGGCGGAGCCGTTCAATGCGCATGTTGTTTAGTTTGTCCAAGCCGTCTCTCCCGGCTACCTCTGCCGCTTTCCTCTCCTTGCCGACACTGAGGCAAAATCCCTTTCTTGCACAAAGACTGCCCTTAGAAAGCACAACTTCTTCAGTTCAAGAATGTATATATTCCAGCATGGCTGGAATATATATGTACTTTGCATGGCCCTGTATTAATTGTAGTGTGCCTGGTCTGCTTGTTGTGTGAATAGGCACTGTGCTCTTCAAGATACTTAAGAACGTCACCTCGTTTTCGTCCTGCAGTGCAATGTTGCTGCAAGTCCTGTGTGTGGGGGCGTCTTTGTGCTTATATGTGCGGTTTCACTAGAAATTAGTTGCAGCATGCTGAGTTGCAGCTCCCGCCATATAGCCTCCTCTTCCCTAGCCTCAGTTCCTACTGTTCAGGGCTTAGTTTTCAAGGTGCAGTGAGCAAGCACTATGATGGCGCCCTATTTGGGCTGCCAGAGGCCCGTTAAGACAGATAGAGCACCAAAAAAGGGTTAACAGAAACGGTTGGAGCAATATTAAATAGGATTTAGGGCAGACGGCCAGGGGTGCTCGGCAGCACGCCGAACACGAGCAGCAGTTTGGTCCGGCGTGTCCAGGACCCCTGAAGACTGGAACGGAGGCCAACTGCCTTTTTCTGAGCTCTTCTGTGATGTATGCTTCCGACGGTCCTCCGGTGAGCTCGAGGACTCCCGGTGCGGGGGTGAGAGGTGTTAAGGGTGTTACAGCTAAACTTTAAAAACAGTGTTATGAGACTATTATTGAAACTACGAGCACAGTTCGCATTCAAGGAGAAGATGGACGTCCTGGTTGCTCAGCAACGCCGCACAATAATGCTGTGCACTCCCCTAAGGAGAAAATGTGGTAAGGCTGCAAGAGCAACCGAGCGTCGCACATAGTGAGTGTTTAAAGTGGGTTTCGGGGGAATGACGATTAATTACCTCGGCAAAAGCGATACCGCGCTGTTGGTGGAGTGTTTTGCAACGGAGTTTTGCACTGTAGAATCACCGCCTGGTTGAGACAAAGCGCTGAGGAGGATATTTGAACTGCTTTGTTGTTGCGACAGTGACAGGTTTCATAAGGTCCAGAGTAATGTTCTTTAAAAAGGATAGTACTCTAGATTTGGTCAAATGCCACAGAGCATGTTCGACTACAAGAGCATTCATATTTGCGCGAATCGGTTCGGTTTAGGACATGCAGCTTCCTGTCTCCATCGGCCGCAGATCTGACCACCCGCCTAGATTGTCGAGCTTCTCTCTACGAACACGTTGTTACAGCTATCACCTTTTTCTTTTAAACATTTTAGCTTTCAGATATTGTTCATCTCCTAGTTAAAATGAGGCCTCGCGAGTGTTTCTACAGTATAAGCGCCTTCTTGCTGCTTCTGGCCAAGGCCCACGCCTCGTCAGATTCTGCTTCAGGACAGCATACAACTTATAGCCACAAAGCTGGCAAGTTTATATATTTGTTTTGCTTTTTTAGTGCCAAATTGTTTGCCGCTTCACAACGAACCAGAGGCATGCTGCTTGGGCGAGGTCACCACGCCGCGTGTGCACATATCCAAGAGTGAAGTTGGATGCTTTCCGTACATTTTAATAAATATAGGGCAAGCACTGTGATGTAATTTATTCGTGCAGGGGAATCTGGAGCATGCATTGACGAGATAAACGCTGCCCGCCAGCGCGCGGGCCTCTCCGCGTTCACCAAAATGTCACTGGCCGGTCCAGATGGGGAGCTTCCCGCCGACACTAGTCAGCTTTGGAAGATCCCGTGCGAGCCTTTAGTGCCTGTAAGTGTCATATGTATCCTCTATTGTTTCCCCTTTGCCTTGTCAGTGCCATCGCAGCACAACTTAAGACGGGACGTTTCCTACGCCTGTGTGCCTGGTGCAGGCGGAAGAGCAGCCGCCTACCAACAATGAGTTGTTCTACAAAAGCGCATATGCCTCCTTTTCAATGCCTTCTGAAACCCTCAACTGCACAGAAGCAGTGGATTACTGGAATGCCGCCTTTCCCAACTTTGAAGCTTACAGTCTGCCCCCACCAAACGACTTGAGCACGCCACTGTACAGCAACCGAGACAATATTTCCTTTGTGGCGCTGTACAGCCCTTCAAACACTGCTTCAGCAGACTGTCGGGTACTTACCTGCACCGAAACGACGTATTTGACTCCTACGCGTTCCACTGAACCCACCAGTGAACCCACGCCGGGGAAAACTGAGAAGAGCGCACACAGCCTAATCTGCTTGACGACGCCGGATATATTGGCACTTGATGGCCCCCCTCCCTTCACGTACGTTTGTTGTCCCTAACTCTACACATATCAACAGCCCACATCCCCACAATATACCTTCTTTGCACGCGAATTCACATTCCTTTCTGGTCTGTGGTGCTCAGCGAAGATCAGTGGAACAAAATCACATCCTCGTTCAGTCACACCGGCTCTGCCGGGAGGTCCAGCTTCAACAGAGTGTTCGTCGCGTCGGCAGTTGTTTTGAGCCTATCATCTCTCTGGTGAACGTCTGGAAGCCAACACCCACGGAAGCCGCTTAGAGGGTGTATTGGCCAGCTCCTTCAAGATGCCGCTATTCCTGGTTGTTTTTTGTCACAAAAACATGCTTATCTGAATACTCTGCATTGCATTTGCAGGTCTCTGCACAGTGTCGGCCCTTCGGTGCTTCACCGCTATAAGTTTGTTGCGGAGAGCGCCGCTTTAGAAGAGGGTGCCCCCCAACATGTCATTGCCCTGTTGCATGCTTGGAAAGGTAGGTGTATATTCTAATGGGTGCTTTTGTTTTAGAGGCTGCAGCTGCATGTAGGGTCAGTGAGGAGGGTGCGGAACTCTGCGAAGAGAGGAGATCTAAGCACACTAGCTCACAACCGGAATGCCTGATTTGCAAGTCAAGGCGCTTTTTTTTTGTCATTTTAGTTTACACCGATCAGGGCGACGCTCACAACAGGAATGCATGGTTTCAATGCGTTTCTTTTTGTCTAGTTTAAATCAACCAGGGCGACACTGGAATGCCTGGTCCTCAAGGCTTTTTTTTTTGTTTATTCAATTTAAATCAGCACCATGGTGGTCGCCCAATTTTGGGAGGCCTCTGCTAACGGCACTGCAGCATCTGGGCACTGGCGTCGCTGTGCACATTGAATTGTCAGTAACCAGGGAATCGCCTAACTGCATTCTGGTTTTGAAGCGTCTGCCGTTGGACTCTTTCTGCTGGTTCTTTACTATTGTCAAACCAGCTGGGATTCAAGAGGCATAGCTTCTCAGGCTAGGTATAGCCTACACCCTCTGATTGGCGGGTGTATCTTTGCTACAAAGTGAACACACCCTAAACAGTAGCGATTTCCTCGGAAGACTGTTCACGCTTGGGCCGCATGTCCGTCTACTTGAGCATTTTGCCTCCAGCTGAAACTGGTACCTTACACAACTCAATGTGGGCCGTGATGCTAGTCCCCAGATGCTGGCGTGGCATTAGCAGAGGGGTCGCAGATTGCATGACCAAGAGGCTCTATTCGTCGTTATAGTTCATTCTTGCCTGATTATTTTGAATGTTTCCACCCCTCCACCCAAAGCTACCCAGTTGGTATCCGTGAAACTATCGGAGGAGCGCCATTAATGCAGGTTCCTCTATAGTTCGAGTGGTGGCAGCATTATTCATATTTGTTGCAGCTTTAGGACTGAAGCAAAGGGTAATCCCATGCGAAAAGAACTTGGAACGAGACCTTGTCGGCGGCTTCAGCCTGCTGGTTCCGAATTGTAGTCTTGCTCTATTGTGATTTAGCATGAGTGCGTTGTAACGATAAGCTGCGCCTACGCATAATTCTCATATTCAGTTTTGCTCCGTATTTGCCGCTGCTTCGTCTCAAGAAAGGCGCCAGAGCTCACTTAAGTATGCCCCTCTGCAGTATGTGAGGAACATTCGAAGGCCTGCTGCAATTTTAGACCGAAGGCGACGAAGTTGTCATTGGGACACAGGCTGCTGTCACTGGGACACACGATGCTGTCATATGGACACAAAAACTTCCCCTCTGTTGCTTCAAAATTTCTGTCTCTTATGAATGCTTCTGAAGGTTCGCCACGCAGTACAGAGGCGCACACTCAAGAAAAAGCTCGGCTGCCTTCTGGAAACTAAGAACGTGCAAATATGGGGCCAAACTGAAGTTACGAGTCCTGCAAAAACACAACACAAACACAAGTTATCGTTGTAACTCCTTCTTGCAAACGCCGACTGCTCGAGCCTGTTGTGCAGCACTTTGCTTCCCCTTTAAATACGGCAGCGACATCACACCCTATTTGCCACAGGTAGCAACAGAAGCGCCCACTTTGAAGCTTTCGAACCAACTAGGAATCCAAGTCATTCCCACCATGTTCCTGTTAATAAGTCGAACTTCTCAAAACTTGGCTGCGGCTACAACAGCACTGTCTTTTTTCCTCATAGAAACCAAATGCACACGCTTCCCATGGGCCCCCTACGGGCGTAGGTAATTGTAGCTTAGACGTCGAGTTCAGCCAATTACTCGTCTTATAAATCTGACGAGTCTTAGGGGGAAGAGGTTGTGGTGCATAGCAACTGCGGTAGATGGAACAGCTTCCGCTGTTGCGTAGGAGGTTCTGCTTCGTCTTCAACAACTAGCACCGGCTAAAGACAAGGCACATAATCCCAAGGAGTCTCAGAAGGCGCGTTTCTCCTTTATTTTCTCTTTGCATATTTCTGTCGAGCAGACACTGCTCCCTAAGAGTCAAGAAGAGGCCACGATGTTCCTTTAAAGCACAAAATTGTCTTTTCTCGTGCTTAGCATCTTTTTTTCCCAGCCAAAGCATTCCTCGACGTACTGTGGCCCCGCATCTGTCGGTGTTGCAGCATGAAGTACCAGCACGATTTTCAGTTTCTCGTGGCCATGGCAACCTAAAACTGAAGCTACAGAAAAGTTTAACTCAAACAAATAGCATCCAAATGCCACTCTGCAGAACAATAGTGCATGCATGGTGTAACGTCGGTGGTTGAACAGTTAAGGGGGGAAGGAATGCAACCACCACCTAATAGAGATCTGTGATACTGAACGAAGCTGTGCCGGCGTGGCTGTACAGCCCCTTATTTAAAAGCAGTTGTCTAAGAAATAACACAGCAGGACTCCTGAAAACCTCGGTTGCGCACGAGGAAGTCGCGGAATAGCTCCTGCTCTAGGAAACTCCTTTGACCGCTTGTGCAGTCGTCCGCAGACGGTGGAATTTCGGACGACCATGCGGCAGAGTTACTACAAAGGCAATGAAATATAGTAGAACTAGTGAGAAATGGCAAAATAATACTGTGTTGGAAACGTTTACGTTGTTTTGCGCCAAGTGGTCCACTCCAGTCTCGCGAATGGGCGGGTGGTCAGAAGTATGCCGTTAAGCGGTTTCTGCTCGAGAAAAGCAGGCGAAAACTCATCATATTAAAATATATAATACCCCTTGACTTTCGCAGTAATGTTTCTTGTAAAATTCCAGATCGCAGCTGTGTGAACACGCAAGTGCCGAATGAGGTTCTGTTGGGCTATGGCTAGAGGCGGGTGTTCTGTTTCAACCTGGCTCCCGGGGCAGAAACAAAGCTGCAAGAAACATTACCATTTTCTCGTTGAAATATAAGCCTGTGTAAAAATAGAAATATGCAGAGGCATCTTTCACCACAGGAACTGGGGCTCAACGTCGTTGGTGTGGGTGCAAGACATGAGCATCACCCACGTTCACCAAGCGAGATGCTCGCCGATTAATGTTCCCGCCCCTTGTTTGTGTGTGCTGTAACTTATCTTTTAGAACGTCAATAACAATAAATATGCGTATTAGAACTCACTACTCATTTGCAGGAGTCAGAAGACGCTGCGGGGATTTGCTGCAGTGGCCCTGGCTGCCCTGCAGGAACAGCGCGCACCCCAGCACAGACCGCGTCAAGGCCACTAAAGCCCAGGAGCGGTTCGTGGGTAGTTTGTCATTTAAAAACAGTTTCTGTATTATGGTTATGTGTTAGGCTGTCTCAACCTTCATTGTGCCCTTACTTCTGCTTTTTGGCGACAATGGTGACTCTCAAGTTGCTTATAGCCATCAGTGCTTCGTTCCTCTTCCTGGCCAAAGTCGACGGGAATGGTACCAAAACAGTTTACACTGTTACCCTCGGTACGTTTTTCAGTATGAGTTGCCGTCAAATGCAGTGATTACGTTCCCATCTGGCATTACTTTCTTTTGCCCAACAGGGGACCACCCCCCACACAAACTTGACGTGTTCGGCCCCCATTCAATGGCCTAATCCTGCAAGCTTTTCATCCTCACAAGACAGTTTGACTTTTATGTCGCAGGGGGAGATGGCAAATGCCTTGCCGAGGTCAACCTTGCCCGCCAGGCGGCCGGCTTCAGCAACCTCAACCAAGCAGCAGAGGAAGCCGATGCAAGCCGACTGCCCAATGCAGACACATGTGAATCAAACGATTCACAGCAATGCGATGAATGGGTCTGGAAGCCAGTGTGCGACAGCTTGATTCCAGTAAGTTGCCTGCCTTATCATGAGCCCTTGGTAGAAACTTTCCCGGCTGTGCAAACCATCTGAGCGCCTGCCCGTACTTTTTGTGCCTCCAGAACAAGACAGAAGGGAGGGCACTCCCATCTGGTTCGGAAGGTGCAAAGTTTCAAAGCGGCACATATGCGTACCATGTTGCTGACGCGGGTGTCTTCAACTGCACTGCCGTGGTGGATAACTGGAAGGCCGCATACAGCAATTTCAGTGGGCTACCTCCGGCAAAGAAAGATAGCAAGGATCTGTACAGCAAGCAGGACAATATCTCTTTCGTGGCCATGTACAACCCTGCAGAAAATGCCACTGCCGACTGCCGAATGGTCACATGCGGTAAAAAAACATCGCCTGTCGCTGCCAAGAACAGTGCAGACAGCTCATCGGGAGAGGAAGCCTCTGCTTTGATCTGCATGACTGTCCCTGATGTGCTTCATACCGACGAAACCAAGGCCCCATTCACGTTAGTTTTTTGCTCCCCTTTTTCTGGCCCTCTACTCTTTTTCCACTTAAAATTGTTTTGATTTCGCCGAATGCTGGTGCCGATTCTTCGCGCACTTTTGCATAGGAGCTTTCTGCGTTCTATGTGCGCGCTTTGCAGGGAAGATCAGTGGGCGCAAATCGTTACCGCGTTCGAAGGCTCGGCCTCAGCTTTTTCGCCTGGCGTGGTTGGTCTTGGGCTAGCGATCCTTGGTCTCACTCTGCTGTAAAGTAGAAGCTGGTCAAAGGGAATTCCTGAGAGGCTACGTGTAAGAAACCGTGCTTTTCCCAGTGTGGATGAAAGGGTGCCTTCCGAGGCTGCAGCCACCCACCGACAACACACAGGGGGCTCGGTGTAGATGGGGAGCTCAAAGCTGACAAAACCAGTTGATCAATGTCTGTTGGATGATAAATCACGTGAAGCAGGACATTGACAAAAGGTCTGGTGACGTCGTATCTTCGGTTATCTGTGCACAACGACGAACAGGGATGGAAAATCAAATCGTCCCCCAGTCAAAGCAAACCTTCGTGGAGATTTAGCTTGAGCGAACTCTTTGTTGTACCAGCGATGCTTCTGGACTGGCGGGTTTTTGGTGAAACATCATGATTCAATGCAAACATCAGAGGTCAACAGTATCAGCTCCTTGAAAATGGCATCATTCTGGCTCCTGACGCCACAACATCATGCATATCTGACTGCGCCGCCTTGTATTCCTTCACAGTGTGGCCCTTGTGTGCTTCACCGCTACAAGTTTGTGGCGGAGAGAGTCGCTTTATAAAAGGGTTCCTGCCGACATGACAATGATCAGTTGTTCGCTTGGAGCGGCAGTTGTATATCGTAGTTGGTGTTGTAGCTACTGTCACAACGTGTTCGTATGCGGAACTCTGCGATGAGAGGAGAGCTAAACACCATTCGCTAGATACAGGAATGCCTCGCTTGCAATCTGATGCGTTTTTTTGTCTGTTTAGTGTGTGTCAAGCACGCCTGCGGGTCAGTGTTTAGGCACCGGGCAGCAGTCAAAGGAAGGTAGCCCAACAAAAGGTGCTGCCAAATCCGACAATGGCTGGAGGCCTCCGGCCTTGCGGATCCGATAGCCCTCTGAATTGTCAGCACCCGATGGCTCATTTTTTCCTTGCTTTATCTGCAACTATTAACTTGACTTCACTCAAGACTTCGCTGGGCTTGGAGGGGCACGGCTTCTCTCACTAGTGTGGGCGTGTGCGTACCCTCACAATGTGCCGTATATTCATTTGCCCAAGAACCTGCTGTCTAGCTGAAAGTGGCACCTGGCAACGTACATTAATGCAGTGAAGTCGCCACCCAGGTGCCACCCTGTTAAAAGTGTACGCTGCCGCAAATGCTTTACCACCGGGGCCCCTATTATTCCACTTCTGCCCTCTCGGAATGTGTTGGACTGTCTATTCCCTGCAGTGGTAGAAGCCACCTGATCGTTAAGGTCCAAAGTCCAAGGAAGTGGTTGCAGATCCCTCTATGGCGCCAGTGCACAGTTAATTGCTCCGACTTCTCTAATTTCGGGGGGGGCACGAAATATTATCTGACAGGGAAGAATATGTATGAGCGTTTGTCATGGCGTTCATCATTTTGATTCCACTTCACAGGTGGCGACTTACTGTGAGTCGTCGACATCTACCCGTATTATCTCAGAATTTCCGAGCGTAGTCATGCCCATTTTAGCGGGTTGCCTACACAGCACAGGGGCGTATACGCCAGCGGACTCAGGAACATCAGGCCCTGGCTGCAGCAGAAATATCCTCCCAAAGCTTTTGTACAGGCTAACAGTTTAGGGTATGCTCGCTATTACCTTGATATGAAACGTTACGGGTTAAAACTTGGGTATTACTGCGGCTGTAGTGTCTGCTGTCCCTACCGGAACTAGAATCTCGCATTTCCGCGCGATCTCCAGGTGCGCGGGACATAGTCACAGCGTTCCACGAGCTTGTTAGGCAAATCCTGTCTTATTTTCCAGCAAGGTACTCCTATTATTGTAGGGTAGAAGGTGATGGGCCAGGAGGGACGAAACACTATTGCCTAGCCACGACCGTCGATGCATAGGGGCGGGAGGCGAAGTTTCGTCCGTGCTTTTGAGAATCAGTAGCAATCGAGGACAGCAGAAAATTCAATTCCGCTGCAAGGGGGATGCTTCACAGTGGGCACCTGCGGCTTCCTCCTTCGTCTGCTTCATCCTTTCGTGCAGCCACGCCTTCCTAGACGGAGAAAAGATTGGCTGCTGGACTGTTGCGTGACTGCACCCTATCTAGTGCTTAGCGCCACATCTGCGTGTGGAGCAGTGGCAGCCTTGACTGAAATATCGAGCGGCCACAGTATTGTAAACCTGCAATTAGAGCCAATGCCTTGTGTTGGCCTAACGCTCTCCGCAACAGTATCGCTCAACGCCTGCGCTTGCGCAGCTAAGCAGGGGGAACATTCCATCGCTCAACTGACAGAGAAAGAGGCTCCTGAAAGATGCTGAGATGGCCCGACATCACCGCACTTTACTTTGGAGGGTTTTCTGAAAAGGGCAGACGCCAGCTGCTTTCCTCGCAACCTCGGTTGCCCGCTACGAACTCGCGAGGATGCCCATATCGTGAAAAGTTAGAGCATACAAAAATCTGTAAATTAAAGGTGTGTAACATATGTGAAAGGGTAGTAATGCGTGTCGGACTTTTGCGTTATTTTGCCCCACCTGGCCATCCAATCACGCGAGCCGTTGCGCCCAAGCGGTCACGGGCTTGTGTGTGGCGCTATTTCCGGCCCCTCTGGAGTGAATTGCAGCTCATCACATTAAAGTATACACTCTTACAAAAAACAGGAGGCGATGCCTTCAATGGAATACAGTGCTCAAGGCTGTGCGATATCGGTCTCGATAAAGTCGAATGAGGTTCTGTCGGGTCCCTACCACAGCCGACGTTCTATCTCAGCTTACACTTCAAGGCAGGAAGCGAGGACGTGATAGGTATTACCGTTTTTTCTGTAAGATAGAAACTCTAGTTAAGTTAGTTCATCGCTAGTGGCAAAGGAGGTCGCGCGGCTGTGCGCACGCGGGTTCCTTCAGAGAGAGCCTGCGCCTTGACGGCGTTATCGTGAGTGCAACGCATAGGCACCAACGGGGTTCCCCAAGCGGCAATCCTGCCTAACAATGGGCCCCCATCCTGTCTAAGACGTTTTCTCGCTGCATCAACAATGTGCATGAACTTCGGAGTTTAGTTTTTATTTGCTGTGGAAGCAAGGCGCTGCGGGGCTCAGCTGCAGGGGCTTGACCGTAGGAACAGCATCCAGGGGCAACCCCGCCACAGACAGTCTCAAGTCTGCTGAAACCCCGGAATACGCCGTGAGTAATTTGTCGTTTAAAGGTAAATACTGCATTTCGACTATTAATCAAGTCTTTCCTACACTTCCCGTTCGGCTACTTCGGCGACTGTTCCGGAGACAATGGCGGTTCTCAAGCAGCTCACTCTCGTTAGTGTCCACCTCATCCTGGCCACAGCCGTCATGACCGATGCCGTACCGCAAACAACAACTTACGAGGTGTCCTTCGGTAACTTCCTCCGCATCAAGAGTTGCCGAGTGGTCGCAACATAGCTTCTCAGCTGCCATGGCCTCTCTGTTATGGCCAAGGGCTCAACAGAGGGCTCAGCCCCTTGAACGAACCTGGAATGTTCAGCGATCATTGGGAAACTTGAGTGCGAGATGAGCCAGTATGCAAGTATTTCTTGCATCTTACTGGTAGTGTAGCTTTTATGCCCGCAGGAGCTGATGGCCAATGCCTCACCGAGGTCAATGCTGCTCGCGGAGCAGCTGGCTTTGGCGAACTCAAGCAAGCAGTGGAAGAAGAAAAAGAGGCCAGGCTTCCTGACGAAAGTGCTTCAGCTGAGCAAGGCGAATATGAAAACTGGGCCTGGAAGCCAGTGTGCGACGCCTTGGCTAAAGTAAGTAGTTTGTATTTTACTGCATGACGACTTCGCAAATTACGCAATTTAAGCGCTTGCCCAGTATCTTGCTGCTTCCACAACACGCCAAAATCACGAAGTGCTCGGGATCTTCCGGCAGGACAGAAGTTCGAGAGCGGCACATACGCGTACATGCCTGTCGAAGATGCTGCTAACGTCAACTGCACAGCTGTAGTAGACACCTGGAAAGCCGCCTACAGCAACTTCAGCGGACTGCCTCCACCACACCTTGGAAATGAGAAGCTGTACAAAAATCACGACAACGTTTCTTTCGTAGCAATGTACAACCCTTCAGCTGATGCCACTGCCGACTGCCGAGTCGTCACTTGCACAAAAAAGACCACAGCCGGCGGAGAGAAAGGCGGCGAAGGCTTCTTGCCAAGAGCTGAAGATGCAGGGGAGACAATAGGCTCTGCTTTGATTTGCATGACCGTTCCTGACGTGCTGCCCGCAGAGGGATCCACTGCCCCGTTCTCGTAAGTTGTTTCATGCCCAGCGTGTTCCTTGTGTTGTTCCTTCGTTCTTTTACCACCTAAATTGTTTTGGTTTCTCAGATTGCTCTTGTCCGTACTCTGTTTTCTTGTTGCGCGTTCTGCAGAGAAGACCAATGGGGACAAATCGTTACCGCCTTCGAGGGCTCCGCCTCGGCTGTTTCGCCCTGTGTGATCAGCCTGGCAGCAGCCATCTTCGGCCTCCTTATGCTGTGAATTGAAGGCTGTTGAGTAAAGGGAGAACCAGACACGCTTTCGGTAGAGAGGCTCTGGCTCCTAGTGTAGGAAAACAAAACGTGTCACCTGCAGGCGGGTGAATAAGGTGAAGCATTGCAGTGGTATATAGCCTAGCTGTATAGTGCATGCTGAGCCTTCTCTATACAGCGATCGGATCAGGTTTTGGCCCCGTTATTCGCATGGAGTCTCAGGGATCCATAAGCAAAACAGGCTGGTACAGCCTGCCTGTGCATGAGGGCGGCTGTTGATGGAAATCGATTACATTCAAACTGCGGCCTTAACAAATCCTGGGCATCTCTTTCACGGCGGGCCGGCCCACAGTAGCGCGGTGGCCTAGCGCATCAACTTGTACGCTTGCAACCCGAATAGGTTCTCCAGCTACGAATGTAAGTTGGTTCCTCTAGTCACAGAAGTTGAAACACCGATAAGTAGGCAAAGCATTTGTAGTCATTTCAAGGCCGTGGGCCACGCACCACACAGGTACGCGAATCTGTGGAAGCGAGCAGCGTAGATGGTCTCGTTGTTACCTGTACAAGGTCTCTAAGTATCACTCAAAATATCACTCAAGATCTGCATTATTAAGTTAGAATACGGGCTAGCGAGAAAGTAGCGAATACGAATGTACTCTTCCCCACAGGCGCCTCTGCCCACGGAGTTACGCTTCTTGAGTAAAGCCACGTGGCCTACTAGCATAATGACCCCAGCAAAAGTATGCCCTTTTAATTATAGGCTGTATTATTCAAACGCGGTTTGATTGTTTCTTATTGAGGCAATTCGCAGGGACGATTGCAGTTGCCGGCACTGCTGCGGCGTCATCCTGGCCCAGCTGGTGCACTGGGTTATTGTCACGGGCCTGTGCCGGGGGAACACAAATAGGGATATTTGGAGTCCCTTTAGATGCCTCGTGAAGTTTTAACGGGGTGATTACAGCCTACGTAATAAGCTCCACTAAACTATAGATCCGCAGGGCTACGGCAATCCAGACCATTTGCATCGGCGGCGGCGAGCAGTTTATTAGTGGCATTCCTAAGCGAAGCAGCGGAGTGATCTGGCTTCAAAGATATCCAGTTCGCTGAGATTTACGTCTTCGTCTTTTCGCGTGCATTTGCGGTGCTCCACGAGTTTACCAGCCCAACGGCAGCCAACGGGCTGGCGGATACGATCATTGCAACATCGCCTCCATCCGCCAAAGGCCACGAGGGGGGGGCCTGCTGTGAAATCAAAAACTAATCGCACTGAGCCGTATACTGCACTGTTGAAGAGACAAGCCCGGAAGGGGACGCCCGTGGTGATTCGACTGACACTGCAGGACACAGATACCGGTTACCAAAGTCTGCAACACGAGATAGGGTTGAAAACCGCCTCCCCTGAGCAGTTTCGGAGTCTTCCTGTAAATAATTAGTTGAAGCATACTTATTAGTGCCTATTTATAGCGAGAAAACCGCTGCCTAGTTCCGGTCGGCGCATTGTCGACGCAGCAAGATACACGTCGGCTGCAGCCCGGCACGGACCCCCTCTGAGGCAGCAAAGCGAACTTGAATGAGGTCTCCACAGCATTTCCTTTCGGCAGTTACGTTTCCGTAGCATATGCAGTTTTTATTCTACTCTTGTCTTTCAAATATTGGACAGGCTTTTAACGCTTTCATCTGGGGGCCTCTGTAATATATTTCAACAATGCCATCTCTCCGCCTGCTCAAGGCCGTCAGTGCCTCGTTCCTCCTTTTGGCCAAATCCAGCGCAACAGAAACAATAACATACAAAGTCGAGCTCGGTACGCTGACAGCCTGCGCGTACCATCAGATGGTCCAAGCGCTGCGGTAGCTGCAAACTTCCCTACACAGTTGCAGCCGTCCTTGTAAACTTTTATGGTTTTGCCCGTAACAATACAAGCATATCTCCTCCTTTTCTGTTTTTCTGTAGAGTAAATTGCTTACCCCTTTAAGGTTCTGCTTTATCGGATCGCAGGGAGTGGGGAAGTTTGCCTGTCCGAGATCAATACTGCTCGTGTGAATGCCGGTTTCAAGGAATTCAAAGCAGCTCAAAACAGCGCAGAGACTAGCGTATGGCCTGCAGTCGGACAAGAATCTGCCCAAAATTATACAAGCTGGGCTTGGAAGCCCGTTTGTGACGTCTTGCTTGGTGTGAGTTCTACCATCTTTTGCTCTTGCGTTGTATAGGATATGTGCCTTCGTTCATCTATTAGGGCAATACCTCACTGCATTGGTGCCTTCAGGAAAAAGGGGAGGCCGAGGAGACCAGAAAAGCACTTGAAAATTTTGTAAGCGGCACATACGCGTTCAAGAACGTCGAAGGCGGCAAACCCAACTGCACTGAGGTAGTGAACGTATGGAAGGCGGCCTACACCAATTTCAACGGAACCCCTCCACCCAAAGGCAAAAATGAGAGTCTGTACAGAGTCCCGGAGAACGTCTCTTTTGTGGCCATGTACAACCCTTCAGCTGATGCCACAGCGAGCTGCCGAGTTGTCACCTGCACCAAAACAGTGTCTAACGGTCCAACACGAAGCGCGGAGGTTCGAGGGCAAACGAGCCGAACAGACGGCACAACAACTGGCTCTGCTTTAATGTGTTTGACGACGCCTGACATTCTTTTCACGAACGCCGAAATTGCTCCCTTTACGTAAGCCTACTGAAATCAGCATCTCCCCTGGGTGGCCGTAAGGACGTAGTACAGGGCAGCTCTCTGCTCTGTTTGTGTGCTTTGCAGAGAAGACCAGTGGGCGCAGATTGTCACAGCCTTCGAAGGTTCCGCCTCCACTGCCTTGCCCACTCTGCTCGGTCTGGCAGCAGCATTCGTGAGCGTCGTAGCTATCGTTTGAGGGCTAGGCTGGCAACTGACGGCCAAGCAAGTTGTTGCAATGCTGTACAGTAACGGCGCATCTATCAACCTTGGGCATGGGAAGGCGCTAAGCAGGGGTTGATCCACAGGAGTTGCGGCAATATGTGATACAGATCATGACGGAATCTGCCATGTCTCCCTCCTCAGCCACAGCCCTTGCGCAGCTGTCTAGTAAGGCTGGAGAGATTGAGGGGAGCTTAAAGCTGTTGGTTTTATTAGCCGCAGGTAACCTGAATATGTTTTCTACTGGATACATAGGTTGGTTTCCGTTGTTATAAAACTTGAAACGCCGATAAGTAATTGGAGTGACTGTAGTGTTTTTAGTCATTGCAAAACTGTGGGTCACGCACCACATAGGTACATGAATCTGTGGTAGCGAGCACCCTATTTGGTCTCGTTGTTACCCTTACAAGCTGTCCAAGTATCAGTCAAAATCTGCATTAATTCAGAGGCTGGGTCGGCTAGAACATAGCAGACCCAAGTAAACTCTCCCGCACGCGTGCCTCCGCCCACGGAGCTCCGGTTTTTGAGCAAACGCGCGTGACCAACAAACTCCATAACCCCACCAATATTATGCTACCTTTTTATTTTTACCTTCACAATTCAAACGTAGTTTAATCGCTTCTTCTTGATTCCGGAGGCAATTCGCAGGGATAATTGCTGTTGCCGGCACTGCTGCGGCGTCATCCTAGCCCAGCTGATGCAATTTGTTTTTATCACGGATCTGTTCCGGGGGAACGCAAATCGGGGTATTTGAAGCCCCTTTAGATGCCTCGTGAAGTTTTAAACGGAATGGTTGCAATTTACCTAATAAGCTGCACTAAACTATAGATCCGCAGGGCTACGGCAATCCAGACCATTTGCATCAACGGCGGCGAGCAGTTTATTAGTGGTATTCCTAAGCGAAGCAGCGGGATGATCTGGCTTCAAAGATATCCAGCTCGCTGAGATCTAGGTCTTCGTCTTTTCGCGTGCATTTGCGATACTTCACGAGTTTACCAGCCCAACGGCAGCCAACGGGTTGGTGGATACGATAATTCCAGCTTCGCCTCCACCCGCCAAAGGCCATGAGTGGGCTTGCACAAGTGATATCAGCAAATAGTCGCAATTAGCCGTATACTGCACTGTTGTAGAGACAAGCCCGGAAGGGGACGCATGTGGTGATTCGACTGGCACTGCAGGACACAGATACAGGTTACCAAAGTCTGCAACACGAGATAGGATTGAAAACCGCCTCCCCTGAGCAGTTTCGGAATCTTCCTGTAAATAATTAGTTGAAGCATACTTATTATTGGCTATTTATAGCGAGAAAACTGCTGCCAAGTCCCGCTCGGCGTGTGCTTGGCGCACCAAGACACGTCCGTTGCAGCCCGACGCCGACCCCTTCTGAGCCAGCAAAACTGAATGAGGTCTTTGCTGCATTTCTTTTCAGCAGTTAGGCTTCGGTAGTACATACAGTTTTTATTGTATTTATGCCGTGCAAATATTCGACACACCTTTAACGCTTGCAGCTGGGGGCCTCTGTCATATATATCTCAACAATGCCATCTCTCCGCCTGCTAACGGCCGTCAGTGCCTCGTTCCTCTTCCTGGTTAAATCCAGCGCAACAGAAACAATAACATACAAAGTCGAGCTTGGTACGCTGGTAGCCTGCGGGCACCATCAGATGGTCCAAATGCAGGGGCAGCTGCAAACTTCCCTTCACAGTTGCAGCCGTCACTGCAAACTTTGATGGTTTCCCCCCTTACGGTACTGGTTCACCTCCCGGTGCTTTGTTTGTCTGCTGAGTGAGTTTCTTGTGCAACTACGGTACTGCTTTATTTGGCTGCAGGGAGTGGTGAAGTATGCCTGTCCGAGATCAACACTGCTCGTGTGAATGCCGGTTTCAAGGAATTCACAGCCGCTCAAAACAGCGGAGGGACTGAAGTATGGCCTGCTGCCGAGGAAAAAACTTCCACTGACTATACAAGCTGGGTGTGGAAGCCTGTTTGCGATGTCTTGCTGGGGGTAAGTTTTTTCAGTTTTCATCCGTGCCTTGCGCAGGAAATGCGCCTCCCTCAATTTATTAGTGCAATCCGTCGCTGCATCGGTGCCCACAGGAGAAACAGGAGACGGGGAAGGCCAAGTCAGCCCCTGAAGATTTTGTGAGCG
>HG710174.1:39520-73533 GCA_000499725.1 Eimeria brunetti
TGTCCCAGAGAACGTGTCCTTCGTGGCCATGTACAACCCTTCAACCAACGCCGCAGCGAGCTGCCGAGTTGTTACCTGCACTAAAACAGTGTCTAACGGTCCAACACGAAGCACGGAGGTTCGAGGGCAAACGAGCCGAACAGACGGCACAACAACAGGCTCTGCTTTAATGTGTTTGACGACGCCCGACATACTTTTCGCGAACACTAATACTGCTCCCTTTACGTAAGCCTGTTGGAATCAGTACCTCCCCTTGGTTTGCATTGAGTGTCTCTTACGCTGGGAGCTGTTTGCTTCGTCGGTATGCGTTTTTGCAGAGAAGACCAGTGGGCGCAGATTGTCACCGCCTTCGAAGGTTCCGCTTCCACTGCCTTGCCCACTCTGCTTGGTCTAGTCGCAGCAGTCCTGGGCATCGTATTAGCGGCTTGAGGGCCGGGCTGGTTAGTGGGGGCAACGAGAGTTTTTGCAATGCTATACAGTGTCAGCTCGTTTGTAGACGCTGGGTTTGGGAAGGCGCTCGCCCGGGGACGATGCGCACCTGGAGTTGCAGCGCTGTGCCCAACAGCTCATGACGGAATCTGCCAACATGCCCCGTCCCTGCGTCCTCAGCCACAGGCGCTTGTGCTGCTGTGTTTAGTAAGGCGGGAAGAGATTAAGGGGAGCTTGCACCTGTTGCTTTTTTTAACCGTAGTCTCAATTATCTCGATTCTGTTGCGGCTCAGGGCCGTGTTTGGCTAAGCCCGACGGCGTTTGTAACAGTCTTAACAGTACGATTCGTAGGGAGGGTGGCGCTGTGCTCGGGGGATGCTCCAGGCATTCCCTTGCCTGTAAAATATCAATGCAACGATAAACAGAACCCTACATGCAGACTCTGTTTTGCTTATTTAAGTTTTGAGCAAAGTACTTCACGGGTGTTTAGGGGCGGTTCCTAGACTATGCCCGTGGAGAGCGGGCCGGCAGTGGGCACAGGGCATACGCATCTGTTACTCAGGCGCATAGTTAAAGGTAGGCATGAAAACCGCCTTTCCCAACCTCTCGCAAAGTTTGCGTGTAAAGAACACATAAGAATTTATTCGATACCTTATATCCGAATTAGAAAAACGTCTGCTGACCCTGGCTGCGGTCATGGCCTGCGCCGCACGCCGCCCGCACTTGGGTTCCTCGGCAGCGACCACACAGACCCAGTGGAACTGAATGAAGCTTCCCTCGTACCTGAACCTTTGACCAGGCCTGTGCCGTATATAATTTGAAGGGGTTTTCCTTCTAGAAAGATTCTGCGTATTGCTTCGATACCCTTAACTGGGGCAGTTCAACTTGCGCTTGGCAATAATGCCGTCCTTCCGCACGGTCGTCAGTGCCTCGTTCCTGATGCTGGCGAAAGCCAGCGGGATCCCCGGAGCAGCGGCCCAGCAAGATGTTACTACAAACTACTCCGTCGCATTTGGTAAGTTGCCTCTGTGCGAGCGCCTTCAGACGCTCGAGATGTCTTGTCGACAAACCCAGCTCCGGAGTTCTCAGCAGCCCAAAAGGTTTTCAGTAACCAGTGTGAATTTTAATGACTCAGGAAGAAGATGTCACTCAGACTGAAAATCATCGTGAGGTAGTGCTCTATGCCTGTGGCTGCAGAACAGGAGGACACTTGCCTGCCCGAGATCAACACTGCTCGTGTGAACGCCGGCTTCAAAGAATTCACAGTAGCTCAAACTAGCGAAGGGGACAACATATGGCCGGCTGCCGGAAACAAGACTTCCGACGAAGAATATAGTATATGGGTTTGGAAGCCTGTTTGCGACTTCTTGCTTGGAGTAAGTCCTTTCAGCCTTCACTCGTGGCCATGTACAACCCTTCAGCTGAAGCCACAGCGAGCTGCCGAGTTGTCACCTGCACCAAAACGGTGTCTCAGGCGGGATCAAACCGAAATGCGAAGGTTGGAGTAGAAGCAGACGGAACAAAAAACACAACAACTGGCTCTGCTTGAATGTGTTTGACGACGCCTGACATACTTTTCACGAACACTAATACTGCTCCCTTTACGTAAGCTTCTTGATATGAACGCCACCCTTCGGTTTGCCTTAAGCGTTTTGTACGACAGCTCTTTGCTTCGTCGGTATGCGTTTTGCAGAGGGGACCAGTGGGATCAGATCGTCACCGCCTTCGAAGGCTCTGGCTCCACTGCTTTGCCCACTATGCTCGGTCTAGTCGCAGCAGTCCTGGGTGTCGTATTAACGGCTTGAGGGCCAGGCTGGTTAGTGGGGGCAACGGAAGTTTTTGCAATGCTGTACAGCGTCAGCCCGTTTGTAGACGTTGGGTTTGGGAAGGCGCTCGCCCGGAGATGATCCCCACCAGGAGTTGCAGCGCTATGCCCTACACCTAATGACGGAATCTCCCAACATGCCCGTCCCTGCGTCCTCAGCCGCACGCCCTTGTGTTGCGGTGTTTAGTAAGGCTGGAGGAGATCTAAGGGGATCTTACACATGTTGCTTTTTTAAACCGTAGGTTCAATTGTCTTGACTTCTTTGCGTTTCAGGGTCGTGTTTGGCTAAGCCCGAGGGCGGTCGTTGCAGTCTTAAGTGTAACGTGCGGAGGGAGGCTGTGGCTGTGCTCTGCGAGTATTCCAGGCCTTCTCTTGCCCGTGAAGTATCATTGCAACAATAAATACAGCAATATATGCAATACGGGAATATATTTTAACTATGATTTGCTCATTTAAGTGCCGAGTTAGATACTTCACGGGTGTTTAGGCGTGGGTCCCAAGCTGTGCCCGTGGCGAGCGGGCCGGCGGTGGCCTGCAGGCTACGCATATCCGTTATTCAGGGGCGTAGCTACAGACTGGCGTGAAAACCGCCTTTCCCAACCAATCGCAAAGTAAATGTGTGAAACATAAATAAAGGTTATTAAAAATTCGGTATTTGCATTGAAAAATCCCTCTGCCGACCCCTGCTGCCGCTAAGGCCTTCTCCCGCACGGCCCCCCGTGGCACGTCGGCAACGACCGCCTCAGACCCAGCGGGACTGAATGAAGCTTGAATGGAGCTTCCGTCGTACTTGTTTTCTCAAACCATCTCTCCCGCCGTATATGATTTGAAGGGAATTTCCTTCTAGAAAAGTCCTGAGTATTGCTTCGGGACGCCTAACTGGGGTAACTCAGCGTGGGCCTGGTAACAATGCTGTCTCTACGCGCGGTCACGGTCGTCAGTACCTCGGTCCTTCTGCTGGCGAAAGCCAGCCAGATCCCTGCAGCATTTGCTCAGGCAGTCTCTACTACAGAATACTCCGTCAAGCTTGGTAAGCTGGCTCAGTGCGTGCGCCTTCAGGCGCCCAAAATGCCGCCTTGTCTGCAAACTCGGTTTCGGAATCTTCAGCTGCTCCAAGCTTTTCAGTAGTCATCGTATATTTTAATGATTCTGAAAAAAGTTTTCACTCGAACTGGAAGCCATTTTAAGGCGCTGCTTTACTCCTCTGGCTGCAGATCAGGAAGGCACATGCGTGTCCGAGATGAACACTGCTCGTGTGAATGCCGGTTTCAAGGAATTCACAGCCGCTCAAAACAGCGGAGGGACTGAAGTATGGCCTGCCGCCGGAACAAAAACTCCCGAACAATATACAAGTTGGGTTTGGAAGCCTGTTTGCGATGTCTTGCTTGGAGTAAGTTCTTTCAGTTTTCTTCCGTGCCTTGCGCAGGAAATGCGCCTCCCTCAATTTATTAGCGCAATCCGTCACTGCATCGGTGCCCACAGGAGAAACAGGAGACGGGGAAGGCCAAGTCAGCCCCTGAAGATTTTGTGAGCGGCACCTACGCGTTCAAGGTCGTCGAAGACGGGAAGGCCAACTGCACTGAGGTAGTGGACGGCTGGAAAGCGGCCTATACCAATTTCAACGGAATGCCCCCAGCCAAAAGCGAAAAGGAGGAACTGTACACAGTCCCAGAGAACGTGTCCTTCGTGTCCATGTACAACCCTTCAACCAACGCCGCAGCGAGCTGCCGAGTTGTTACCTGCACCAAAACGGTGTCTGTCGCGGGTGAAGGGGGAAGGGCGAATGTTGAAGCGGGAACGCGCGAAACCGAAGGAACAACAACAGGCTCTGCTTTAATGTGTTTGACGACGCCTGACATTCTTTTCACGAGCGCTGATACTGCTCCCTTTAAGTAAGCCTGTCGAAAGCAACATCGCCCCGGGTTATCTGTAAGTATGTAGTACAGCGCAGTTGTTTACTCTGTCGGTGTGCGTTTTTGCAGTGAGGATCAGTGGGCACAGATCGTCACCGCCTTCGAAGGCTCCGCCTCCACTGCTTTTCCCACTCTGCTCGGTCTACTCGCCGCGGTCCTGGGCGTCGTATTAGTGGCTTGAGGGCCAGGCTGGCTACTGGGAGCCAAAGAAGTGTTTGCAATGGTATACAGTATCAGCTCGTGTATCAACCTTGGGAATGCGCTACGGTGGGCATGATCCACAGGAGTCGCGGCAATACGTGCTACGTTTCATGACGGAATTTGCCATGTCCCTCCCCCTTCAGCCACAGGCCCTTGCACAGTTGTGTCTTGTAGGGCCGAAGGAGATTGATGGGAGCTTAAAGCAGTTGTTTTTTCTGTTTTTATAACCTGAATAGACTCTTCTTCTGGAGATAAAAATTGTTTCCCGTTGTCCCAAAACTTGAGACACCGATAAGTAAGCAAAGAGGTAGTGGTATTTTTAGTCATTGCAAAGCTCTGGGCCACACACCACACAGGTATGTGAATCTGCTGTAAGGAGCGCCGTAGATGGTCTTGTTTACCCGTACAAGTTCTCCATATACTACTCAAGCTTTACACTATTAGGTTAGAAGGTGGATCCGCGAGAAAATAGCAAAACCAAATAGACTCTTCCGCACAGGCGACATAACCGGCGAGTAAACCCACGTGGCCAACTAATATCATGACCCAAGCAATATTATGCCACCCATTTTGATTATGGCATTTATAATTCAAACGTGGTTTAGTCGCTTCTTATTGATTCCCGAGGCAATTTGGAAGGACGATTGCTGCGGCCGGCACGTCTAAGGCAGCATTGTAGCCCAGCTGATGCAGTCCGTTTTCGCCACGGATCTGTGCCCGGGGAACGCAAATAGGAGTATTTGGAGCAATCTTTGGATGCCTTCTAAAGTTTAAAACACAGTGGTTGGAGTCTACCTAATAGGCTCCACTAAACGATATTTCCCCAGGCTACGGCAATCCGGATCCTTTGCATCAACGGCGGCGAGCAGTTTAGCAATGCTAGTCCCAAACGAAGGAGGGGAATGATCTCTCTTCGGATAGATCCAGTTTGCTAAGATTCGGGTCTTAGTCTCTTCGCGTAAATTTGCGGTGTTTCACGAATTACGAGCCCAACGGCAGGCAACGGGTTGATAGGTACGATCATTGAAGCCTCGCCTACACCAGCCAAAGGCCATGAGGCAGCTTGCACAAGTGAAATCAACAAAGAATCACACTGCGCCGTGTACTGCACTGTTGTACAGACAAGCCTGGAAGGTGACGCCTGTGGTTATCGGACTGGCACTCCAGGACACAGATACCAGTTACCAAAGTTTGCAATTCGAAATAGGATTGAAACCTGCCTCCCCTGAGCAGTTTCGGAACCATCATGTAAACATTTGATTAAATCATACTTATTTGCAGCTATTTGTAGCGAGAAAGTCGGTGTGGAGCTCGGCTCGGCGCGTGATCGGCGCAGCAAGACACACGTCTGTTGCACCCTTGCGACGACCCACTCTGAGCCAGCAAAACTGAACGAGGTCTCCGCATCATTTCTTTTCAGGCCTTCCGCTGTATATACAGTTTTTGTTGTATTGCTGTGGAGGAAATATTCGACAGGCTTTTAACGCTTTCAGCTGGGGGCCTCTGCCATATATATTTCGACAATGCCGTCTCTTCGCGTGCTCACGGCCGTCAGTGCCTCATTGCTCCTCCTGGCCGAAGCCAGCGCAAACCCAACAACAAACTACAAAGTCGACCTTGGTACGCTGGCAGCGTGCTTGTACCACCAGGTGGTCCATGTGCTGCAGTAGCTGCAAACTTCCCTTTTTATGGTTTATCCCCAGCGATACTCGTTTATGCCCTCCATTTTTTGTTTATCTGTAGAGTAAATTGCTTATACCCCTACGGTTCTGCTTTATGTGGTCGCGGGGAATGGTGAAGTGTGCCTGTCCGAGATCAACAGTGCTCGTACAAATGCCGGCTTCAAATAGTTCACCATAGCTCAAAGCAGCTCAGAGAGTAAAGTATGGCCTAATCCAGGAGAAGGAACTCCCGAGGACCAATATGCAGACTGGGTTTGGAAGCCTGTTTGCGATGTCTTGCTTGGAGTAAGTCCCTTAAGACTTTTCCCGTGCCTTGCACCGGATATGCGCTTTCTGCTATATTTTGTTAGGGCAATCCCTCATTGCATTGTGCCCTCAGGAAACAGGCTAGGTTGTGAATTCCAAGGTAGTCCCTGAAAAGTTTGTGAGCGGCACATACGCGTTCAAGGTCGTTGAAGACGGGAAGGCCAACTGCACCGAGGTAGTGGACGGTTGGAAGGGGGCCTATACCAATTTCAACGGAATCCCCCGAGCCAAAGCCGAAAAAGAGGAACTGTATACAATCCCGGAGAACGTCTCCTTCGTGGCCATGTACAGCCCTTCAGCTGACGCCACAGCGAGCTGCCGAGTTGTCACCTGCATCAAAACGGTGTCTCAGGGGGGATCAATGCGGAGTGCTAAGGTGGGAATTAGAACAAACGACGCGGGAAACACAACAACAGGCTCTGCTTTAATGTGTTTGACGACACCTGATATTCTTTGTACGAAGACTGATACTGCTCCCTTTACGTAAGCCCGTTGAAATCAGCACATCCCGTTGCCCTTTAAGAAGGGCCTCACGGTACACCTTCAGTGTGGTTTTGCGTTTTGCAGGGAGGACCAGTGGGCGCAGATCGTCACCGCCTTCGAAGGCTCCGCCTCCACTGCTTTGCCCACTCTGCTCGGTCTCGTCGCAGCAGTCTTGGGCGTCGTACTAGCGGCTTGAGTGCCAGGCTGGGTACTGAGGACCAAGAAAGTGTTCCAAGTGGTACACAGTATAGGCGCGTGTATCAACCTTGGGCTTAGGGGGGGGCTCGTTCAGGGATGATCCGCAGGAGGGGGTGCAGCGATATGTGCTGCAACCCTGGCGGAATCTGCCCCGTCTGTCGCTCCCAGCCGCCGGCACATTTGCTGCTGTTTCTAGTAAGGCGGGAAGAGATTAAGGGGAGCTTAAAACTGTTGCCTTTTGAAATCACGGTTTCATTTATTTTGACTTGGTTGCAGCTCAGGGCCGTCTTCGGCTCAGCCGAAGGCGTTCGCTACAGTCTTGAACTGTAACGTGGGTAAGGAAGGTGTGGCTGTTCTCGGCGAATGTTCCAGGCTTTCTCTTGCCTGTGAAATATAGATTCAGCGATAAAAACAATATATGTTAACTCTATTTTGTGTATGCAAGTTTTATGCACGATACGCGGGTGTTTAGGCGCGGTTCCTAGGCGATGCCCGCGGCGAGCGGGACGGCACTGGACTGCAGGACACACGCGTCCGTTACGCAAACGCATAGCTACAGATAAGCCTGAAAACAGCCTTATCCAACCAATCATAATGTCATCATGTAAAACATGAATGAATTTTTATTACAAATTTATTATCTGCTTAGGAAAAAAGCGTCGGTCGACCCCTGCTGTGGTAATGGCCCGCCCCCCACGCCGTCCGCCCTGGGCTCCGCGGCAGCGAGCACAGTAAGACCCACCGGAACTGAATGAAGCTTCCCTCGTGCCTGAAGCTTTAACCAGGCCTCTGCCATATATAATTTGAAGGGGCTTTCCTTTAAGAAAGATCCTGTCTACTCCTCCGCGGGAAAATTCAACTTGCGTTTGGCAGCAATGCCATCTGTCCAAGCGCTCACGGTCGTCGGTGCCTTGTTCCTGCTGCTGGTAAAAGCCAGCGGGATCCCTGGAGCAGAGGCCCAACAAGCAGCTACTACAAAATTCTCAGTAACATTTGGTAAGGTGGCTCAGTGAGAGCGCCTTCAGACGCTCGAAATATCGCCTTGTCTGCAAACTCAGCTTCGCAGTCCTCAACAGCCCAAAAGATTTCCAGTTGCTAGTGTAAATTTTAATGGCTCACAAAAGGGCTGTCAGGCAGAATGAAAATCATCGTGAGGTAGTGCTCTATGCTTGTGGCTGCAGAACAGGAGGACACTTGCCTGCCCGATATCAACGCTGCTCGTGTGAATGCCGGCTTCAAAGAATTCACAGTCGCTCAAAACAGCGACAGCGGTGAAATATGGCCTGCTGCCGGGGACAAATCTTCCGTCGAAGACTATAAAACATGGGTTTGGAAGCCTGTTTGCGACTTCTTGCTTGGAGTAAGTTCTTTGAGTTTTTATCCGTGCCTTGCATACGAAATGCGCTTTCATTAATTTACTAGGACAATCCCTCACTTGGTGCTCGCAGGAAACAACGGAGGCAGGGCATTCCAGGGGAGTCTCTCAAGAGGCTTTTGTGAGCGGTACATACGCGTTCAAGGTCGTCGACGGCGGCGAACCCAACTGCACTGACGTAGTGAACGGCTGGAAGGATGCCTACACCAATTTCAACGGAATACCCCCAGCTAAAGAGGGAAATGAAGATGTATACAAAGTTCATGAGAATGTCTCTTTCGTGGCCATGTACAATCCTTCAGCCAACGCCGCAGCGAGCTGCCGGGTTGTGACCTGCACCAAAACGGTGTCTGTCGCAGGTGCAGGGGGGAAGGCTGGGAGGGAAGGAAGCGAAGCAGAAAACACAAAAACGGGTTCTGCTTTATTATGTTTGACGACGCCTGACATTCTTTTCACGAAGACTGATAGTGCTCCCTTTACGTAAGCTTGTTGAAGTCAGCAAGTCTTTTTGCTTCCTGTTAAGGATCTCGTACACGGCAGCCCTTGAACGCTTTGCTTCGTGGGTTTGCGTTTTGCAGAGAGGATCAGTGGGCGCAGATCGTCACTGCCTTCGAAGGATCTGCCTCTGCTGCCTTGCCCACTCTGCTGGGTCTAGTCGCAGCAGTCCTGGGCGTTGTAGCAACTGTTTGAGACCTAGACTGGCTACTGAGGGCCAAGGGAGCTTTTGCGCTAGTAGACAGTATTAGCGCGTGCATCAACCGTGGGCTTGGGAAGGCACTCTCCCGGAGTTGATCCGCAGTAGGAGTTGCAGCAGTATGTGGAATATAGCATGACGAACCCTACCATGTCCCTCCGTCCTCAGGCGCATGCCCGTGTGCTGGTGCGTCTATTAAGCCTGAGGGGAGCATACACTCGTTGCTTTTTGACATCACAGTATCAATTATATTGACTCTGTTGCAGCTCAGGGCCGTCCTTGGCTATGCCCTAGGGCGTCCGATACTGTAACGTGCTTAGGGGGGTGGTGCTCCGCTCGGCAAATGTTCCAAGCTTTCTATCGCCTATGAAATATCAATGCAACACTAAAGACAGGAGTACATGTTAACTATTTTTTGTTTATTTAAGCCCTGACCAATATACATCACGGGTGTCTAGGCCTGGTTCCCAGGCGGCGCCCGTGGCGAGCGGGCCGGTACTGGACTGCAGGCGACACGTATCGGTTACTCAGTAGTGTTGCTACGGATCGGCAGAAAAATCTCCGCACCCAAGCACTCGCAAAGCCATTGTGTAAAACATAAAAAAGTAATTTATTCCACGTCCCTTATCTGGATTGAAACAACCCTCTGGAGACACCTGCCGCCATGATGGCCTGCCAGGGATGGCCTCCGCCATGGGCTCCCAACGGAACTGAATGATGCTTCCGTTGTAGTTGTTGTCGTTAAATAGGCCTCTATCGTATATAATTTGAAGAGCCTGTCCTTTTGGACAGATCCTGAGTATTGCTTCTAGGCGTTTAGCTTCGTAAATTCAAACGGCGCTTGGCGACGATGGTGTCCCTCCGCGCGGTTACGGTTGTCGGCGCCTCGTTCCTCCTGCAAACGAAGGCCAGCGGGACCCGTGCAGCGGACGGCTAAAAGGAATCTACTACGACTTACTCCGTCACACTTGGTAAATTGCCACAGCGCAGGCACCTTCCGACGCTTTCCATGTCTGGAAACTCGGCTTCGCAGTGTTCAACTGCCCGAAAGGTTTTCAGTGGCAAGTGTAGATTCTAATGACCCTGAAGAAGTTTTTCCTTCATATCTGGAGTTGTAATAAGGTACAACTTTGTGCGTCTGGCTGCAGGCCATGAAGGCGCATGCCTCCTGGAAATCAACAAGGCTCGTCAGTGTGCCGGTTACAAAGAATTCGTAGACTCCAAACGGTTGAGTGAGAGAAGCTACCCCAGGCGCGTATTCCAGGGCTTCATTCCCCAGTAACATGTGTCCAACAATAACATTAATAGTATAAATTTGCACTATTTTATATTCTTATGCCTTGAGTCCAATATTTCACATGTATCCAGACACGGTTGCAGTTGACCAGGCCGGCAGCGACCTCAGGACACAGACACCGGTTACCAGACAGCGCAGCTTGGGTCAGGTTGCAAATCCCATTTTCTATATAGAACGAATGAATTTAGACTCGGGCATACTAGTTTCAGCGAAAAACGCTCTGAAGACTTCCGCTGTGCCGATGGCCTACTCCGCATGGCGCCTGCCCCCTGCACTCCGGCGCCGGCCACTTCAGAACCCGTTAACCTGAATGAGGCCCCCAAGCTGTTTCTTTTTGGATATCAGGCCTCTGTCGTATGTAACATACTGGGCATAGGGACAGTCGAAGGATTGTTTTTAACTCCTAAGCTTGGCGACAATGCCGGTGCCCCGTGTGCTCACCGTCGTCAGTGCCTCAATCCTCCAACTCGAAGCCAGTGGGGCCCTTAGTCAACAGCCTTCAGAAACAATACAATACCGGGTCACACGTGGTGCGCTGGCAGACTGTCGTTGCCTCCACATGCTCGAAGTACTGCCTTAGCTGCAAAGCCTGATTGCCAGCCCACAAACGCCCGAAAGCGTCGCAGTGATCTGTTTAAATTTTACGGCTCCCGAAAATTCTTGGAAGGCAAATTTTAGGTCCCCTCCAGGTATTGCCTTATCCCTCTGGCTACAGGAAACGATGGTGAGTGCGCTTCGTACATCAACACTGTTCGTCAGGACATCGGTTCCAACTGTAGACGGCTCAGGGAACCAACATCTGCTTCAACCCTCTGAAGTAGGATCTGGAGAGCATGTAGACTGGGTTTGGAGGCCTGTTTGCCACGTCTTGATTCCAGTAGGTTGATTGCTTCGGTCTCCCTGGCTTCCGTAGTAACGGCTGCGCGTTAAAAATTATTGCGGCAATCCCCCGAGGCAGTATTGTGTTCAGAAAAAAGAGAAAGAAGCAAGAGTGGCTGCAACACCGTCTGAAGATCTCTTCGTGAGCGGCACATACGCTTTCCAGATGGTCGACACAAACACCCGCAGCTGCACTGCCGTAGTGGATAAGTGGAAGGCCGCCTACAAGAACTTCAGTGGACTACCTCCATCGAGAAAGGAGGGACACGAACTATATAGCAGCAGTGACAACGTCTCTTCCGTGGCCACATACAACTCTTCTGAGAACCCCGCTGCAGATTTCCGAGTCGTCACCTACACAAAAACGACTACCCGAGCAACTTCGAATACTCATTCTGGGAAACGCAGAAACGATCCGTTGAAAGAGACCCCAGAAAGCAGCACAACAGAAAAGGAAGAAGGCCATTCTTTGATTTGCTTGACAACGCCTGATGTCCTTGCTACAGAGACTGAAATTCGTCCCTTCACGTGAACCTTTCACACGGGGCATTTTCCTGTTTTTGCACTATTCCTTTATACGGAAGTTCTTCGGTGTGTCTTTGTGCGTTCTTCAGGGAGGATCAGTGGGGTAAGATTGTCACAGCCTTCGAAGGGTCCGCCTCCACTGTCTTGCCCAGCCTGCTCGCTCTTGCCTCAGCAGCCCTTTGGCTTCGCGGCAGCGGTTTGACTCCTAGACTGGCTGCAGGTACACAGTATTGGCGCACGCATCAACAAGGAGGGGTTTATATTTGAGTCCGGCACTCAAATCTAAACAGCGAAGCGTGCTGCAACTCACGGCGGAATACGCAAGGATGCCTTCTTGCATCATGAAGTGCAGGCCTCCGTGCTGCTGTTCTTGTGACCACAGTAAACTAAGGAAAAGTTACAGCTTTAGCTCTAATTCTGGATTTGTTGAAGCATTTATGATCGAGGCATATGTTTAGTGTCTCGGCTGGCTGTGATGAGACGGGTTCGGTTCGCTCAGATACCGTGGGATCGAGTGAGGTTATGCACGGTGAGTCTTCCAGGCTTCCTCTAGCCGGTGAAATATCAAATCAAAAATAACAACAACTATACAAGTTGGCCATAATTGGTTGAATCGATTCTCTAGCCGATTATTTTAGCAATGTGTACACCTGGTTACAAGGAGCCGCCCGTGTTGACGAGACCTGCAGGAAACAGAGATTGGTTACTACAATCATTAGCTCTGGATAGGGTTTGAAATCGAACTTGTGTAAAAAAAATTAGGTATCATTTACAGAGCCCTTAGTAACAACGAAACCTTGCGTGCAGACCACAGCTGCCTCGATGACCTGCGCAACACGGGACAAGATCCGTTGACCCGGTACCGGCAACCCCCGGGCCAGCGAAACCAAATATTGCTTCCGTTGTATTTCTCGTGGCCTCTGCCGTTTGTAACTTAAAGCGTACTTTTATTGTATAACGATTTAAAGGGCTGTTCTCGAGCCCGCAGTTCGGGTCTTCAACACCTTGTGCGGCAACAATGCGGGCTCCGTGTCTGTTTACTGTCGTCAGTGCCTCCCTCTTCCTCCTCGACCAAAACAGTGGAGGAATGGCTCAAGAAACAGAAAAAACAACAAAATACACTGTCACACTCGGTACGTTAGTTAAATGCGGGGTCAGGTGGTTGGCTGCAGCTCTCCTTCTGCGGTGGTCGGTGTAGATTTTTGAGCTTCAGAATAGCCTCAGTGGGCAAACTAACAATAACTTTACTGCAGTGCTGTCTTCATTTTGCTGCAGATAATGAAAGCGCATGTCTGGCAGAGATCAACGCTGCTCGTGTGAATGTCGGTTTCAACGAATTCCTAGCAGCTAAAGCAGGTGAAGGAAAAGCACGACTGCCTATAGGTACCTCCGACAGTGATGTTGAAGAGGGGAACTGGGTTTGGAAGCCTGTTTGTAACGTTTTGATTCCAGTAGGTCGTTTGCTTCTCTATCCGCACATTCCGTAGGAATTGCGCATCCGCTGAATTATTACACTAGTCCTTCGTTGTCGTGCTGTCCCCAGGAAGGAGTAGAAAGCAAGACAGCCGCTGTAGATTCTGGTAAAGTATTCGTGAGTGGCACGTACGGCTTCCAGGTACTCAGCGGCAGTACTCCGAGTTGTACTGCCGTAGTCGATAAGTGGAAGGACGCCTACAAGAACTTCAATGGACTTCCTCCACCGAACGCTGAAAAAAGTGAACTGTACAGCAATAATGACAACGTGTCCTTCGTGGCTATGTATAACCCTTCAGCCAACGCTGTTGCCGATTGCCGAGTCGTTACCTGCACTAAAACGACCACACCAAATAAGAAAACCAGGGGAGAGAACACACCAAACGAAAAAAAGGGGTTCGCCTTGATTTGTTTGACGACGCCTGACGTTCTTCCCAAGGACAATAATACTGTTCCTTTCACGTGAGTCTTTTGAAGTGAGCATTTCCCCTCTTGCATTTGCTGCGGCTGTCCGTTGCACGTCCAATCTATGCTGTATCGCTCTGCGTGGCGCAGAGAAGAGCAATGGGGAAAGATCGTCACCGCCTTCGAAGGCTCCGCCTCTGCTGTCTTGCCCAGTCTGCTCGGTCTCGTCGCAGCCTCCCTTGCCGCTCTGGCAACGATGTAAAGCCTACGCTCCCTGGCTACTGAGGGCCAAGGAAGTTTTGACATTGGTCTACAGTACTAGCACGTGGATCAACGGGCGTTGGGCATGCGCCCTTGTGGGGTTGCCTTGAAGCAGGAGCTGCAGCAATAATGTGCTACAAGACCAGCCTCATTTCGGAATCACCACTCCGTTGCGGCTCTGCGCCAACCCGGCGTGGAGCGATTAGCGGAAGGCGCAGCTCACCCTCTGAAAGTTTTAGTATTTCCACCCTGTTTCAGCTCAGGGATGGCCCCATCTGAGACAGGAAACGTTTGTTGCACTACCGCCTACGAGGAGACAGCTCTTGTTAGTTCGCTTGTCGTGCTGTCGAGTCTCGTTTCTGAAGTATATATGCAAGAATAAGTACGGTAAACTAAACTAGAACTACACTGTGGTAACTACACTGTGGTGCCAAGTACTTTACTGGTGTTCAGAAGCAGATCCATGCCGGAGCCTGTGAAAAGCGGGCCGGCAACGAATTGCAAGATACAGGTTTCGGTTACCGTAGCCTGTAGCCCGATACATGGAATGAAATAGAATTGACCGACCTATTGCATAATTACTTTAAAGAGCAAGAATGGAATTACATTTCATACTCCCATACAGCGGATAACCAGCTACGGCGGCCGCTGGTCTGATGGCCTGCCCAGCAAAACCCGCCCCGTGCACCACAACACCGGCAGTTCTAGATCCAGTTATAGTCAGTAACATCTGCCCAGTAATTCTTTTTTTCTGGGAATAACTTGCTTTTATTTTTGTTAATTGTTCACTAGTCTTACCCCATACGTACAGCTTCTGCATTGTACGAGGCCTTCAATAGTTGGCCGCAATGCCGCCTCTGCGCCTGCTCACGTTCGTCGGTATCTCGCTCCTCCTCGTGGCTAAACCCAGCGGGATAAATGGGCAACAGGACGGAGAAACCACAATTTACTCCGTCAAAGTTGGTGCGTTGGTTGATCTTTTGTGTAGTCGGATCCTTGAGGTGATAGGTTGGATGTCAACTGCCGTTCGCAGCCCCGATGAGAACAGACGCCTTGCCGAGGTCAGCACAAGCGTTAGTGCTTGAGAACTTCCTTGCTAGTAAAGTCATCTTGCTTTTAAGCATACTGTTTTATTCCGTTGTACGCTTCTGATTGCAGAAAATGAAAGCGCTTGCCTCTCCGAGATCAACGCTGCTCGCAAGGCTGCCGGTTTCAATGAATTCGTAGCAGCTAAAACGGGCGAACAGGATAAAAGGTTGCCTGCAGAAGGAAGTGGATGCTCGGAAGAATCTCAGTATCAAGACTGGGTTTGGAAGCCCGTTTGCGATGTCTTCTTTTCAGTAGGCCTTCCCTGTATACTCTTGCCTTCCGTAGTAACGCCGGTACGTAAAAAAGTATTACGCCAGTCTAGTTTGTTGCCCTCTTTGTTTCTTCAGAAGGGAAATCCACCGGCTCGCTCCGGGTCAGATCCTGAATCGTTCGTAAAAAGTACATACGCCTTCCAGGTTGTCGATACCAGTACCCCCAGCTGCACTGCCGCAGTGGATAAGTGGAAGGCCGCCTACAAAAACTTCAATGGACTGCCCCCAACGTACAAGGAAGGCAATGAACTGTACAGCAATAGTGACAACTTCTCTTTTGTGGCCATATACAACCCTTCAGAGAACCCAGCTGCCGATTGCCGAACCATCACTTGCACCAAGACGATTACAAGCACTGGAGACAGGACAGCCCAAAAAGAAGAAGGCCATGCTTTGATTTGCTTGACGACGCCTGATGTTCTTACTACAGAAACCGAAACTCGTCCCTTCACGTGAGCTTTTCAAAAAGAGCACTTTCCCCGTATTTCTGTAGGATTCCTTTACATGGGAGCTCTTTGCCGTGTCTATGTGAATTGTTTAGGGAGGAACAGTGGGGAAAGATCGTCACCGCCTTCGAAGGCTCCGCCTCCACTATCTTGCCCAGTCTGCTCGGTCTTGTTGCAGCCGGCCTTGGCGCTTTGGCAACGATGTAAAATCTACGCTCCTTGGCTACTGTAGGCCGAGGAAATTCTGACATTGGTCTACAGTACTAGCACATGCATCAACTGGGAGGTTGGGCATGCTCCCTTGTGGGGTTGCCTTGAAGCAGGAGTTGCAGCAATATGTGTTACAGCTCTTGACAGGGCCAGCCTCACTTCCGCATCATTCACGCCACTGCGGCGCTGCGTCAAGGCGGTATGAAGAGTCTAGCGGGGGCTGCAACTACCCCTTTGGCAACTTTAGTACTTCAGTCATATTTCAGACCAGGGATGCAGTGCCGCGGCACTACAGTGCGACGCATCTCGTACCGTTAGAGGGCTACCATACATTACAGTGCGAATGTTGTGTAGAAGGAATCATGACAATTTGTACACGAAATAACACCTATTCGACAGATATGCCTTTTTTATACGAACGGAGTCGATATTTGGTCCAAGGTTTCAAATCGAAATCTATTGCCAATTAAGTTACACGCTGAGTGCAGCGTGTTATTACATGTATGCACCTAGTGGACGCGTGTGAGCATGAGCTTACTAACAGCCTAGACACAGTTGTTCAATACAAGGGATGTCCTCGGCTGAGACAGAAAACGTTGGTTGCAGCAATGCCTACGGTGAGACAGCCGTTGTTAGTTTGCGTGTCGTGCGGTCGAGTGTTACGCTCAGCTAGTTTTCCGGGCTCGCTCTCGTTATTGAAGTATATATGGAGGAAAAATATACGGCCAGGTAATCTGGGTGTACACTATTCAGTTCCTTGTGGAGTCGATTACTTCGCGCATTTTTAGGTACGGATGCATGCCGATATCTGGGGGAAGCTGGCAGGCAACGAACTGCAAGACATAGGTTTCAGTTACCGATGTTTGTACCCGGATACATGAGACAACATAGAATCGCCCGACCCCTTGTATAATAATTATAAGATAACAAAAGAAGTTTCAGTTCATAGCCCCTATTTGTATCTAAAAACAAGCTACCGCCCGCTGCCGCACTGGTCTGATGGCCTGCCCAGCAAGACCCGGCCCCGTGCACCCCAGCACCGCAGTTTCAGAGCCAGTTATACTCAATGACGCCTGTCTTGTATAATTTGTATTTGTTTTTGTTAATTAGGTTTCCCCAATACATACAGCTTCTGCATTCTGCGGGTTCTTCAACACTTCACAGCAATGCCGGCTCACGGTCGTCGGTACCTCTCTCTTCCTCCTGACAAAAGCCAGTGGGATAAATGGGCAAGAGGCAGAGATCGCCATAAAATACTCTGTCAAACTTGGTGCGCTGGTTGATGGTTTGTGCAGTCTGATCCTCGAAGTAGTGCCTTGCCTGCAAACTGCTCTTCGCAGCCCCTGTGAGCCCAAAGGCTTTGTTTGAAGTCAGCTTAACTAGCTAGTAAAATCCTGATTCTTTTAAATATATTATTTATCCTTTTGTATTCCTCTTGTTTCAGAAAATGAAAGCGCATGCCTCTCCAAGATCAACGCTGCTCGCAAGGCTACCGGTTTCAATGAATTCGTAGCAGCGAAAAAGGGCGAACAGGATAAAAGGCTAGCTGCTGAAGGAAGCGGATGCTCCGAAGATGATGGCTATCAAGAATGGCTTTGGAAGCCCGCTTGCGATGTCTTTTTTTTCAGTAGGTAGCTTACTTCTCCACTCCTGCCTTCCGTAGTCATGGCTCCGCGTTTACATTATCACGCCAGTCTGTTGCCCACTTTGTTTCTTCAGAAGGAGTCTCCAGCAGCCCGCTCCGAGACATAGACGGTACATACGCCTTCGAGGTAGTCGATGCCAGTACCCCCAGTTGCACTGCCGTAGTGGGTAAGTGGAAGACCGCCTACAAGAACTTCAGTGGACTACCTCCATCGAGAAAGGAGGGACACGAATTATATAACAACAGTGACAACGTTTCTTTCGTGGCCATATACAACCCTTCAGAGAACCCTGCTCCAGATTTCCGAGTCGTCACCTGCACTAAAACGACTACCCGCACAGCTTCGAATAATGATACTGGGACCCCGGGAGGCGATAGATTGACAAGGATCCAAGACGGCAGCACAACAGAAAAGGAGGAAGGCCATGCTTTGACTTGGTTGACGACGCCTGATGTTCTTCCAGACACTGAAACTCGTCCCTTCACGTGAGCCTTTCACAGAGGGCCTTTTCCTGTGCTTCTGCACGATTCCTTTACGGGCTGTTCAGGGAGGACCAGTGGGGGAAGATTGTCACCGCCTTCGAAGGCTCCGCCTCCGCTGTCTTGCCCAGCCTGCTCGCCCTTGCCGCAGCATCCCTGGGCTTCGCGGCAGCGGCGTGAGGCCTAGACTAGCTGCTGATCAACCAAGGTTTGGAGACGATCTACAGCAGCAGTATATGTACCAGTTCTGGGCTTGGTTATGCACGCATGTGGGGTTGCCTTTGGGATAGGAAGACGCAAACGATGCCATTCACACCACATTGGTTAGCAACTGGAAAATTGCGCAATCACTGAATTGTAAAATAGCAAAGTTATGCAGTTCCATCCTCTCTTTTGAGGCGGTGGGCGCGTGAGCTTGAGAGGTCATGATGCTGTAGGCGCCGTCCCACCCGAGCTACACCAAAAATTGTGGCTGAACCTTAGATTCGCCTATTGTAAATTTTTCTGTAAATGCCTCACATTGCATCACGTCACTGGGTAAGCATTGTGCAGTTCGCGGTCCATACTCAGGGGTGCAAGCCCGTTCAATTTCTGCCGTGTGGTGCAATTCCTCAGGCTTAACAGTGCTTTAAATAGTATCTGCGTGGCATTTAAAACACAGATTGATCGAATAAGCCCAACATTCAGTGTGTTTCAACTAGACACCAATCTAGGGTATTTGTTAGATGGGAAAAATACGACCGCCATTCGAAATGGATTGCTCGCCCTAATTAAGACTTAGAAAACTCGGATGTTTCAACCGCTAAAAATGTATATCTGGCCCATAAGCCCTGAATTAGCGTTTTTGGATGGCCAGGGTCGGTATCGTGGGCCTTACTGGTTGCTCACCCGCTCTAACGACCGGCTGACGGAAGCCAACAGGCGTTGCCATCTCGGTGTCTCACATGCAATAAATGATTTTTTCTAGTTCTTATCTTAGCCCATTTGCTTGTTTACACCAAAATCTTTGAAGGCTGTCAACTACCAATTGGAAATGGCTCTCGTCAAGATGCTCACGGTCGTTAGTGCCTCGATCCTGCTCCTGGAGAAGTCCGCCGCGGAAACGCCAACGATAACTTACAAAGCAACGCTCGGTACGCTGACCACTGCCCACATCAACGCACTTCCTGCTGTGGAAAGCGGGAATTTTCTTTTAACGGTTCCTGCTGTTTGTTTAGCGTAACGGCGGACATACAGTGGTACGCCTGGCCGGGGATGCCAGTGTCAGGTCTGTTGTGCCGACAATGTTATCCGCACTCCGAGAAATGCTCCTCTTGTGCTCGCAGGAGGCGAGGGTGCGTGTCTGACTAATATCAATGCCGCTCTTGCTACAGTGGGATTCAGCGAGCTAACGAAACCCGACAGCTAAACGGCTGCCTACTCCACCTAATACGGATTTGGGCAGTGACGACCCTTGGTTGCGTGTCTACAAGGCGCTGATACCGGTGAGTTGTCATTGTGTCTCCGGCATATGAATCCCCTCCAGAACCAGCGCAACTGCCACTGACTGTTTTTCCTTCTCTCAGGAGGAAGAAACGGGGAGAGATTCGCGAAATACTCGTGCAAAGGCAACGTTCCAAAGCGGCACATATGGATACAAGCCACTTACTTCCGCCGCCCCCAACTGCCCGGAAATAGTGGACGAATGGAAGGCGGCCTACAATAACTTCAGTGACCCCCCCCCGCAAATACCGATTCCCCTGCCATATACAAAGATCGTGACAATGTGTCATTCGTAGCCATCTACAATCCTTCATCTGGAGCTACCGCAGATTGCCGCGTAGTTACTTGCACTCTAACAACCAAAGCCGCGTTACCCGGGGCAGGGCGGTCAAAAGACGGGGATAAGACCAAATTGGGCCACGCCTTGATTTGCATGACAACGCCTGATGTTCTCCAAGAGGGCAACAATAGCACGGCTCCCTTCTCGTGAGCCTCTTCAGGGCAGCATGAAACGTTTGGTTTAGGTATTCTGTAGGCATTATTTTTTCTGTTCCTACTTTTATATAGTTTTCCCTCGTCTGGTTTTCGTTTTTTTTCAGAGAGGAGCAGTGGGGGCAGATCGTTGGCGCCTTCACAGGCTCCGCCTCGGCCATATTTCCCAGTCTTCTCGGTCTTGCTGAACGGTGCTCGCTGTCGGTGTCGCGCTGCTGTGAAGCTGCCCCACCGACCCTCTCCCCTTGATGCTGCATTCAGTGCCTAGATAGCGATGTGTATGCTTGCTAATGAAGACAATTCGAAAAGGCTCCAGGTTCCACCCACTCGGGCATGTGTCGGCCGGAGGAAGCTTTCTGGACGATGCTGTGTGGCTGCATGTAAGTACAGTAGTGCTTACTAGACAGTGATGAAGCTGTAAGGTCGCGCTTTATCTCGATTGTTGCCAGCTATGCAATGTACAATTGGTGCGTAAACGTGGGGGCTTGATGCGAAATGCGGGAAGCGTTTTTATGTGATGGCTGTGTCTGAACCCTTGTCAACTCCTTGAGCTCCTTTGAAGCTCTGAACTCTACACACTTTTTTTTGTCGTAAGCGAGGTGCAGTTTCAGAAGTAGAGCACAGTAGGCTATTCAGCTTAAACAGACTGATTAGTAAAGGGGCTGACTTAAGTACTCGAGACCTTGTGAAAGTAATATTTCCAGGCTCCTTACCACGAACGGCATGACTAGGCTGAGCGGCGACAAGTTAGCCCTTAATCGTCAATGTGGGTAGCAATCAATATTACACAGAAAGCATTTCCCTCTGAAGTATCGTGTACCAAACTTCAGCAGAAAGTGGAATGCGATCTACAGGATGAGGCCCTGAGACACTTGCAAGACCACTACTGTCCAGGTGAAGGCTGCAGCTACACGACAAAAACAGTGTGTAGAGTTCAGAGATTCAAAGAAGCTCAAGGAGTTGACAAGGATTCAGACAGGAGAAATGCAGGGCAAGAGCTCTAACCTACACTCCGCAGGCGGTGTCCACCTGGAGGCCTAAGCGGCTCAAGGGCGCAAGCAACATGAGATGAAGCAGCCGCTGTGTCTCACTCAAAGGGTATTTCCTTACATGAAATTTTAAGGGACTAATTTTACTTAAATTTTGTACAAAATATTGCACCCGAATGGGCATAATGACACCGCTAGGGCAGTTCACATACGCCTGTGCCGCGTTACTCCTCCTTACCAAGGCTAACGGGGTAGCCACTGCTGACACAATTTCATACGATGTGAAAGTCGGTAAGCTGTGTAATTCTGAGAGCTGTAATTTTTTTGTAGTGTTTGTACATTCCCACGGAATTCCCCGCGATTTACGGGCCAGCGTCCACTGAGCCTGCGAACCCTGTGCTTAGGAAGTCGTAGTTATTTCTATGCGGTTTTCTGATCCTATATATTCAGAGAAGGAGAGCTCGTGCATCACAGATATAAATAAGGCTCGCCAGGTAGTTGGCTTCGCGGATCTCGTACAAGCTACTGACGGAACCGAGGGCAAACGCCTGCCAGATGGAGTTACGGGCAAACCGGAGGCGCAGTTTACGGGATCAGCATGGGAGCCCGTTTGCAAAGTTTTGCTTCCAGTAAGCTATCCAGTATTTTACCTATGCCAGTTGTAGGTGGTCTGCCGCCCTTGGGAATTATCAGAGGTCTCTGTGCAGTCGTGCTGTCTTCAGAAGTCCGGCGGTGGGCCAGCTGCCCGGACCAGCATCACTGAGTTCCAAAGTGGAACGTATGCATTCAAGTCCCTTGAATCCGACAGCCCAGAATGCAGTACAATAGTGGAAGAATGGAAGGGATCCTACAAAAACTTCAACGGACTACCTCCTCCTTACAGCAAAGACACGGAGCTGTACAAGGATCAGAATAACGTCTCTTTTGTTGCCATGTACAACCCCTCTTCCGGAGCTACTGCAGACTGCCGAGTCGTTACGTGCACAAAAAAGACTCAGACGGGAACACGGGCCCTGGCCCGCGCAGCTCCTCGAAACGGAGACCTAAAGGTTGAAACAGGCTACGCTTTGATCTGCATGACAGTGCCGGACGTGCTTCCCAAAGACAAAAGCACGGCCCCATTTACGTGAGCATCTTCTCTACACAATTCTCTTACTTTACCTTATTTGCACATTTTCACATGACAGTTGTTTGCTTTGTTTATGTCCGGTGTGCAGAGAAGATCAGTGGAGCCAGATCGTCACCGCCTTCGAAGGCTCCGCCTCCACTGTTTTGCCAAGTCTGCTCGCTCTTGCAGCTGCAGCGCTATGTGCCACTACATCCCTGCTGTGAGTCGTTGACGCGGACTGGTGTGGAAGCCGACGTTCTCCTGCATGAGGCTTTATTTTCTACAAATCTGGATCTACATGGCAAAAGGTGAAAAAGATTAATTTAGCCCGTGAAACAAGGTACCTCAGGCTCTTGCACCCGTCTGAGGTGGCCGGATTCTACGGTCACCCTCCTAAGAATACGAAAGAGAAATAGCCGCAGTCCGTCTTTCCTAGCATGCGCACAAGCAGCTATAATGCGCGGGTGACTGGGCAGAAGCGGAAGGTGGTTGGGAAATGGTCTGGTTATAAATGGCGTGCCCAGCAGTGAAACCCACCAGATATGTTTCGGTAGGAACAATGGCCCTGGGAGAGCTGCCTCCCCATCTCTCCAACTAACTGGAGCACTTGACTGCAGACGGGCGTGCAGCAAGCACCATATGTAATTGTAGTTTTGGCTTCTTACAAAGTTGGGAAAGCTGGGAGGCTGGCTACGGCCCCCAAGCTTTGTCAATGCTGCAGCGGAGTCGACCTCTGCAAAACTTTCATGTGCGAGTGCATGTTGGCAACAACGCTCTGCTGAACCAAAGATGAAGACATTTTGTCCCCTTCTGAACGCCGATCAAGCGGTTGGTGTTGAACTTGTAGTTTCGCGGCAGTAAAAGGCTCCATCGTGCACAACGTGTGGGAGGCTAGCGCTGCAACGAGCGTAGATGTCGTTAAAAAATTAGAAATAACTGAAAAGTGCATGTGGTTTCCATGATGGTGGAAAAGTGAATGCAGCTTAGTCCTGCCAGCTGTCAGGCACCTTGTTGCATGCGTTGCGATTCCAGACTGAAATCGTCACGAACTGCCTGTAACAACATAGAGAAAGCCCGATTCTCGAACGTCTACAGCCTTTCAGCCGCCGCAACTGAAGATTGCCGAGTTGCTACTCAGAAAAGAAGCATTATAAGATACACTGCTACAGCAGAACATGGAACACAACCTAAACACGCCTCGCAGCAGGTGGCACGAGCACGCCATTTCGGGAAACATTCTCTAAGGAGCACACCTACAGCGACCCCCCCAGTTATTCACTTAACCTAAGGCATCCTTCCCTTTGTGCAGGGGAAGGCAGCGGAGGTACACCTCATCCGCCTTAGCTGGCTCTTCCTCCCCTAGCCTGAATATCCACTCGCCCTTCGCTTGTGCTTTTGAGACCCATGATTTTGGCACGGCGATGATATGACGAAATGGCAGTTACTGTTCTGCAAGTCTGGATTCACCCTCTGTACTCTAACACGTCCACGGGTGTTTATGGCAGCTAGAAAATAGGACCCAAGTTTTCTCCACTGCAAACAATTGGTTGTCTTGTATGGAGAAACAAAAGGGACACTATAGCAACTTAAGATGATGTCAAGTGTAAAGGACCTTCGTTATGCTTCCTACCCCCTGTGGACTGTGTCGTGTATCGCGTCAGGGGCTGTGCGAAAGCCACCACCATCGCCAAGAAACGGTTATGGCCTTTGTGCAATTTCTACCAGGGTTAATGCACATCCTGGTATTCTAATACCTCACTACATTCCCGTTTGTGGGTGCCACATGCACGCGCGTAGCTTATCACTGCCGGTTTTGGCTGCTGCGTCCTTGAGGTTTGTGCTTTGCTTGGCGTCTGGTTGCATGGTGGTGCTTCATGCTGATACGCTTGAATGGGAGCAACACCTCCGGCGGCAACACTTTTTGTTTGGAGAGCAGAAAAATCGATCTGAAATATGTGATGGGTTGATACCCCCTGAACTGAGGAAGGGCCCTTGAATACACTTTGAAGAAACAGAATAGAAACGAATACAATATTTTCATTGAGCCACCGGCATACCCAATTCGTTCTGAAGGTACGTGCTGGGACGCATGCATCTGTGGTTCGCCAGATCCACTTTATAATTCCTAGCTGCACAAAGTTCTGGGAACGTCCAAGCTTTCGCACATTGTGGTAAGGCAGTCAATAGCCCACACCTTCTACAAAATCATGGATCAGCCTTTCCAAATATCCGGCATAAACGGCTCGGGTCAGCGCCGCAGGTGGATCATTCACTGCTCGATTTGACTATCAATAAAAATAGAAATGACATTGCAATGACTGAGTTTTGCTTGGTTCAACCACCTGGAAAAATTGAAGCACTGCAAATGTAGTCTGTTTCTAGAGAGGGGTCCGGGGCGTCATTAGGTTTGAGAGCAATAGTGTACTTCGCCGATGGCAAAGGAGTGTATGACGAACCATAACACCCCCCTTGCCCATTTGCCCACAGGCAACTGAAATACTATTCTTAACTACGACATGATTGAGCGCTTTTGTCACTTCCGTCTGAACGAAGGACAGGTAGTTCGTCTCCAGGGAGGGAGCGAGACATCGGTGGAGGTCCTCGTTCGTTCGAGGGGACTCCGTTTGGTAGCGACTGACAACGGCTGGCTAAGGATAAGCCCTTACGTGGATATTCCTTCCTCTTCAGATGCGGTTGGGATGAGTCAGCAGACACTTGCCGTTCAACACAACGTAAAGCCGGTGACTAGACGAAATCCCTATGAGAACTCAGTGACCTCCACTAGGCAAATATTAGGAGAAAATATATGGCCGTTGATCTTTACGGATATGTATGTTCAATACGTCTTCGGTTGCTGTTTACTTTCCATGAAACCGCCCTTTTTGGTCTTCCGAATGCTACTTCGAGAGCGGCAACATTCATTCAATCAGGTGTAAGACATAGCAAAAGAAGGAAGCGAACGCTATTGGGAAGCTATATATTTTGAAGAGGGTATTTTAAAACCACCAGTGTAATTTGGACACCCTTTCTAGGTTCTCAATGACAAAGCATACTGCCGGTAAAGCGGCAACTGACAAAAATCGTAGTTTCTAATCATACTGTGCTCCTTCCCTATCCTTCTGCAAAATACGTCGGAAGATGGTAAATTTTTGGAGCATGTATAATTCTTCTAGCATGAGATATCAGCCCGATGTAAAGTATTGTTGAAGTTAAACAACACTTACCGATCTGACTAGCAGGGCCCTGAAACCGTTTTTCAAAAACACCTCGGTTACGATGGTTGGTGTACCTAGACGTACAAGGGAGGGCAGAAAATAGAGGTAGTTGAGTGCACACCAAGATAATGCTTCCAGCTGAACAACCAACGATGATAGACGAGCGGATCGTTCGCTTTTCTGAAGATGTGGTCAGTTAACCGGTTCAAGGCATAAACTGCAAAGAGGTGGGTAGCAAACTTCTGCACACTTGGGAGCACTGAGATAGTAGTCCTTGACCGGGGAAGAATCGTGAGATATTGGACCTTGCCTACTAATGCTAGAGGTTGCTGACCTAACGATGGCGCTTGCATGAAGCTCTCGTGAACGGGCTGTATAGTTGTAGAAAGACTAATTTAGATAATGTTCGTTTGAATTGTTGCCAGTTCCTCGAAAAGGCATGGCCTGACTACAATTCATGAGGCTTCCCTAAGCACTGCGACTGTCGCCTATATCCTCCTTGAATCTTTCTCCCGCTTCATGCCATGGCTTGGAACTGCGATTTTATGAGTTCAGCAAATCCTCACGCTGCGTAAACGGGGGGTTGATTTGACTTCAGCCCGTGGCAAAAGACAGCACATTGGTTCATTTACACTTGAAATTATGATAGGCATCATGGTCTTTTAAGCCGCATTGTAGAAGGCGACAGTACACACTAAGGCCACGCAGAATGCATGAGCTGAGGACTGAGTTGCACGGTAAAACTAGCAGGTGTGCATGAAACATTGCAAACTTCCGGTAAAACTCGGAAATCTGCGTGCGGTATGTGGTGGCTTGTGAGGGAGGCAATGTAACGTGAGCCAATGCGGAGATATAGTTGCCGCACCACTGCTGCATGGTAAGGCCAAGGTCAAGCGTCACAGGCCCCCCGAAAAACGAATAAAGATATTCAAAGTTTATTTTGGGAACACAGAAAGTTGGCAGGGACTCCTTGCTAGCCTGGAACTCGGGGCCTTTGACGAAGGCAAACGACCCCCCGAGAGGGTTTCTCACGTGGAGGAAGTGCGGCTACCCTGCATACAGACAACAAACTCTGGACAAAAAAGCCCAATCAAGCCCGAGGAGCCATGATCATATATAATTTAAAAGGTGGTATAAGGTAGTATTGAAGGGGCATGCTCCGCTCTGCGGGTCCCTAACACGGCCTCTGCTTCTCCGCAATACGGGGGTACAGATTGCCTTCCCCTTCCCCCTCTCCTACTGCGTGCAACGCATCGGCGAAATTCGAGTGTTCGTAGCCCCCCCTCGGCCAGGGATGAAACGCCTCTGGAAGGTCGGCTGGTACATTTGGCTTAGAAGTTACGGGAGTCGCCAACTCCAGGTACTGAACTGGTTCCTAGACCGAACCGGATTGGGGAAAGCGTGCACGAAACCAGTTACAGCGACCATTCACCTCAAGGTACAGCAAAGCTCAGGGGAAAGGTGGGGCCAAAACGGATGTTCCAGGGGGATAAGTTAGATATTTGGCTGCGTGTGCAGTGCCTGTACTAAAAGGGATGCAACAAGCTTGTGTAAACTTCCTGCTCGTGGATCTGCCATCATGTGTGCAACTACAATACGACACTTGATGGCCAGTTCGCCTAGTAAGCAATATGCTCATCAGGTATTTCTCTCTGAAATATCGAAAATCGAACTTCAGGAGAAAGTGTAATGCTGTTTACAGGACGAAGCCCTGAGACACAGTTGCAAGAGCACTAGTGTCCAGGTGAATGCTGCAGCTTCGGCGATGTGTTTCAGCAATATTCACCACTTTGCTTTTGCAACATAAATTAGTTGAACCATTTTGTTCGACGTGATTGCAGAGATTGTCGAACTTGAAGAACAAATGCTGGGCCATATGTATAACCCACACTCCGTAGACGGTCTCCAACTGGGAGCCTCAGCGGCTCAACGGGCGCAGGCGACACAAGATGAAGCGGCCGCTGTGCCTCACTCAAAGGGGAATCCACTCAATTTTTTTTGACTAATTTTGCTTAAATTTTGCACAAAATATTGCACCCAAATGGGCATAATGGCACCTCTAGGGCTGTCCACATACGCCTGTGTCGCTTTACTCCTCCTTGGCAAGTCTAGCGGGGTAGCCAGTGCAAACACAGTTTCATACACTGTGACAGTCGGTAAGTTGTGTAATTTTGAGAGTTATTTTAGGGCCCCGCACTATCTCCTGGGATCCGGAGGCCAGCTTCCACCGATGGGCTTGCGAACTCGGTGCCTAGGATGTCGTAGGTATGTCTATGCTGTTTTCTCGTTCTGTATATGCAGAAAAGGAGGGCTCGTGCCTCACAGATATCAATAAGGCTCGCCAGGCAGTTGGCTTCGCAGATCTCGTACAAGCCACTGCCGGAGCTGACGGCAAACGCCTGCCAGATAAAGTTGGAGAAACGCCGGAAGATGACTTCAATAGTTCAGCATGGAAGCCGGTTTGCAAAGCTTTGCTTCCAGTAAGCTGTCCAGTATTTCATCTGTGCATGTAGTAGGGGATTTTCCGTCCCTGACAACCATCAGCGGACTTTGTGTAGTCGTGCTGTCTTCAGGAAGCCAGCGGTCAGCCAGCTGCCCGGACTGGCTCTGCTGTAACTGCGTTCCAGAATGGAACGTATGCATTCAAGTCCCTGAAATCCGATAGCCCCGAATGCAGTGCCATAGTGGAAGAATGGAAGGGATTCTACAAGAACTTCAACGGAATGCCACCTCCTAAGAGCAAGGACACTCAGCTGTACAAGGATCAGAACAATGTCTCTTTTGTGGCCATGTACAACCCCTCTTCCGGAGCTACTGCAGACTGCCGGGTCGTTACTTGCACAAAAACGACTCAGGCGTCATCAAGGGGACTGGCCCGCGCAGGTCCTGGGGGCACAGAGCCAAAGGTTGAAACAGGATATGCTCTGATCTGCATGACCGTGCCGGACGTGCTCCCCGAAAACAACAGCACGGCCCCATTTACGTGAGCATCTTCTTCACGCAATGCCCTTACTGGCTCTTATTTGCGCGTTTTCACATGTTCACATGAGAGTTGTCTGCTTTGTTTATGTGCGCTGTGCAGAGAAGATCAGTGGAGCCAGATCGTCACCGCCTTCGAAGGCTCCGCCCCCACTGTTGTGCCAAGTCTACTTGGTCTTGCAGCTGCAGCGCTATGTGCCACTACATCCCTGCTGTGAGTCCTTGACGCGTATTGGTGTAGAAGCCGACGTACTCACGCTAGAGGCTTTATTGTCTGGAGAGCTGGATTGACAATGGCAAAAGATGACAAGACCAGGGGAGCAAGCCATTGCGGGCTCCTGCACCTATCTGAAGTGACGGGAACCTATGGTCACCTTCCTTATACTGAGAAAGAAAAATGCCTGCAGTCTCTCCCTCCTACCATGCACACAAGTTACTATCATGCGCGGGTGACTGGGTAGAAGCGGAAGGTAGTTGGGAAATTGTCTGGTTTATAAATAGCGTGCCCAGCAGTGAAACCCGCCAGACATGTTTCGGTAGGAACAATGATCCTGGGAGAGCTGCCTCCCTATCTCTTCAACCGACTGGAGCACTTGCTTGCTGACATGTGTGCAGCAAGCACCATATGTAATTGTAGTTTTGGCTTCTTACAAAGTTGGCAAAGCCGAGAGGCTGGCTGCGGTTTCCAAGTTTTGTCAATGTTACAGTGGAGTCGATCACTGCACGATTTCCATGTGTTAGTGCACGTTTCGGACGACGCTCTGCCGAGCCAAATATGAAGACACTTCGTTTCCTTCTGAGCGTCGATCAAGCGGCTGGGGTTGAGCCTGTAATTTCTAGGCAGTAAAAGGCGGCATCATTCTGCACAACGTGTGGGAGGCTGGTGCTGCAACAAACGTAGGTATCGTTGAAAAAATTAGAAATCGCTGAAAAGTGCATGCGTTTTGCATGAACGTGGAGAAGTGAATACAATGCGTCTAGTTCTCACAGCTTTCAGGCACCTTCTTATATGCGTTGCAGTTCCAGATAGAAATCGCGGGGAGCTGCCTGAAGCAACATAGAGAAGACCCCATTCGCTCTTCAGCGGCCGCAGATGGCAATTGCCGAGTTGCTAGTTGCAAAGGGAACACTATATGAAACGCTTCTACAGCAGCAAATGGCACACAATCTAAATACGACTCCCAATAGGTGACACGAACACGCCATTTGGGGGAGCATTCTCTAAGGAACACACCTACAGCGACTCCCCCAGTTATGCAATTAAACTAAGGTCTCCTTGTCTTTATGCAGAGGAGGGCAGCGGAGGCATCTCGCACCCGGCGTCGCTGGCCCTTCCTTCTTTAATTTGAATATATGTTGCCTGTTCGCCTATGCTTTCGAGGCCCATGATTTTGTAATGGCGATTCTGTGACGAATTGACAGCTACCGTTGCACAAGTCTGCATTCGACCCCTGTAGTCTGTAACACACGCGTGCACGAGCCCTCATGGCAGGTAGAGAGTAGGATCCACGTTTTCTCCAGGGCAAACAATTCGTTGTCCTCAATGGAGAAACGAGACGAATACTTTACCAACTTAAAGTATTGTCAAGCAGAAAGAACTCTTGTCCAGTGCCATGCTTGCTAGCCTCTGTGGACTGTTGTACGTGAATCACGTTAGGGGCTGTGAGGAAGCCATCACCATTAGCCAAACAACGGCCATGGACTTTGTGCGGTTTATACCAGGTTTAACGTACATTCTGCCAGTCCAAATAATAATGGACCTTACAACAGCTATGCCTTCCACCGTCTAAACTACCTCTTTCTCCGCATTTTATGCAAGCCATCGCTGTGACGGTTTAGTACGGTATCGTCACAGGTGGACCACAACATACTGATGCAAATCGATGCGTAACGCACAAACGCACAAAAACCTATGGCCAACAACGTAACAGAGCCGCAGGGCACCCTATACTTGGGGTTAGATGAGCACAGCTTTGTTTGTTTGAAGTACTGCGAGTTCCTCCAAAAGGTATGGCCAGACTGCATTTCGTGAGGCTTTTCCAAGCACTGCTACTCCCTCCTAAATCCTTCGTAAATCCTTCTCCCGCTTTATGACATCACTTGGAGCTGCCGTTTTATGAATTCAGCAGCTCCTAGCGCTGCGTAAACGAAAGCCGATTTGGTTTTTGCTCGTGACACAAGGCAGCACATTGATTCATTAACGCTTGAAATTATGATGGACATCATGGGCTTATGAGCGGCATTATACTGAGCGGCAGCAAACACTAAGGCCGCGCAGCATGCATAAACTGAGAAACAGATTGCAGGGTAGAAATCGCAGGCCTGCATGAAGCATTGCAAACTGCCAGTAATTCTCGGAAATCTGCATCAAGGATGTGGCGGCTTCTGCGGAAGGCAATGCAACGTGAGTCAATACGGACACATTGAACAAGGAGAGACAGTTGTGGCTTCTATATGGTTCGCTTTGAGGGCCCCTAGCATAGCCTCTGCTTCTGCACAATACCCGGGTGCAGATTGCCGTTCCCTTTATCTCTCCTACTACGCGCAGCACCTCGGAGGAATTCGAGTGCTTAGTGGCCCCCCATCTGTCAGGCACAGAACACCTCTGGAGGGTCGGTTAGTACATTTGGTTTAGTATTTTCGGGGGCTATCAACCAGGGGGGCGTAACTGTTTCCTGGGGCGCACCAGATTGAGGAAACCCTTCACGGTCGCATAGCGACCCCTCGCGTCAAAGGGCAGCAAAGCTCAGGTAAATACTTAGCTCGAAAATGGTGTTTCAGAGGCACAAGGGGAAGTCTAGGAGTGCACGTGGAGTGTAAGTACTAAAAGGGATCCAGCAAGAATGTATAGACTTCCTATTTGTGGATCTACCATCATGTGTGCGACGACGAGGAGGCCCGGCAGCTGCGGGCAGTACACGAGTCAGATTCCCGATTTGCCAGTGAAGTTCTCAAATATATATAACTCAGAAGGTTGTGGGTGGATGGCGGTACTAGTCCTTTATATGGAACCTTCACGTGGCTTGCACACAAGGGCAGTTAGACATTCGATGGCAGCTTGTTGACGTCGATAGGGGATCCAGCAACGCGCCTCCAATTTGATACAAACGGATATAATTTGAAATCGATAAACATTAGAGATATGCAGAAACATACGCGTGACGTGGGAGGTTTTGTGGCAGCTGACGCCGTGCAAGCATCCGCCTGCGGAGGGGACCAAGGTGACCTGAGGTCACTGGCCGTTGAACCAAATTCATTATTTCACACGGGAAACTATCTTCTTTGTAAATTAGACCAATATTTTCATGGAAATCAGCTTTTTTTACACTTTCGTGAAGGTTGTTTGACGGGTTGCGCTTCACGTTGACGCTTTAGCTAGCTCGCTTGCGCGCTCGAGGCTCCGCTCGCTGAGCGCCTTCCGCTTGTGGTGAGCTATGCTCTGCGGGGGTATTCACTTTTGTGCCACTTGACATTCTGCATCGCCACATTTTCTTCTTTTTTTCCTGAAAGCATTTGTTGCAGTTTGACATTCTAAACTAAGTCCTTAAAATGGCACCTTCCAAGATATTTTTCTTCGTGGGCACCTTGCTGGCCGTGGGCTCAGCAACGCCCTCGTATGCTGCCGAGCCAACATACGAAGTTGAGCTTGGTGAGTAATGATGAACTGTAGTGATGAACTCTTGGGTGTGCTGTTGATTTCAACGGGAATCTGTGCAGTGCAAAAGCGAATTGCTATGGGCCCGGCCCAATGTTTCTCCGTGACCGCCTCGACGCCAGTTTCAGCAGTTGTGAAAATTTCCAGTTCAAGAGCAGTAGCGTCGTGTGTTGTGTGTTGCATCAATCCGTGCAGGCTCTGAAGGCGAATGCCTTACGCAAATCGATGCTGCTCGTGAGGCAGCTGGACTTGCCAAATTTGCCACGCCAAGCGAGGAGAATAAGAAGCTTCCGTTGGCAACAACAAACGCGGCCTGGGCTCCCCTTTGTAAGGATTTGATTAACGTAAGTAGTACGCATCCCTGCTTTTCCGAGACCTGATTGGTCGTTCTATTAAAACAACATTCCCTATCCAAGTGATCCCCCTTCTTCTTTTGCCTCTGTTCAGGCCTCATCGCCTAAGTCCGTCCGTGAGATCCAAGATTTTGAAGAAGGCACATACGCGTTCGAGGTTCTCAAGTCTGCTAAAGTCGACTGTGATGCTGCAGTGGACCTGTGGAAGGGAGCCTACAAGAACTTTTCTGGACTCCCTCCAGCAGGCAATAAAGACACCGCAAACATTTACAAGGATAAGGTCAATGTTTCTCTAGTGGCCCTGTTCAATCCCAAGAGCGGTGCTACTGCGGACTGCAGAGTTGCCACGTGTACTGAAATTCCTGGAGCGGAGGAAAGATCGATTGTTAATGCCGAAGAGCAACACCGCAAGGCCTTCATTTTTGTTTGCATGACTACCCCCGATGTACTCAAGAGTGACGAGCCACCCTTCACGTAAGTTACCCCGTTTCCTGTTTGCCATGCGCAAAGGCTGCGAAAAGTTGTCGGAACCTTTACCTTACCAGGTCTTTGCTTTCTGTGGTTGCTGTGCAGGCAAGATGAATGGGACAAAATTTCCTCAGCTATCACAGGTTCCGCAGCAGTTGCCTTCCCAGGCTTCATATTAGTAGCCATGTCAGTGCTCAGCATTGCCATCCTGTAATCACACATGCCCGAACCACTACACACGCAGCGACGTCCATGCTCATTTATGTACCACAAGGCTTCCGATTTGAGCTGTAAGGCAGACGATTCTCGATAGAGGATTATGCGATTCAAATCGCATAATGCAATTGCGTCGCCCCAGCGGTCAGCCAAATGGTATTTCAACGCACAAAAGCAACTAATTCCGCGTTTCAAGCATCTGGTAGTCTTTTTAATCAGTATTACGAACAGAGGAATTGTAGGATGATTCGGGGGATTTTCATTGGAGTTTGGTTCCAGTGGCCCCTCTGTACAGTATCTGATACAAGCGCAGCACCATCTATTCAACTGCAACAACGCAACTACTGAGCTGTAAGATAGGTAGACAATTCTCGATACAGGACTGTTCAAAACGCACAATGCACCTGCGTCGTTCTAGTGACGGTCCAGCGGCCAGCCGCCTAGTGACGCCTCAGCGGTCAGCCTGCTCCGCGTGTTTGTTACATAGAACGATAGTGGATAGTAGATGTTACTCCTAGTACAGAACGACTGCGCGTGTTTTCGGTGTGCCGCAACATGAAGTATTGCTGAATAGGCTCGTTTATATGGCACGGCGCTTTCGAGCCTTTTCTCAGTACAGCACATCCACTCACCCATTTGTGTGCTCGCAAAACCCTCCACCCCCTTACAAACCCTCCACCCCCTTACACTGAGCAGAAGCCTACGAAAAACGCCGAGCATCTTGTATTGTGCTGTGGGGAATCCAACCCCAAAACATCGAATCTCCCAGGCAGTCAACTACCTCATTTGACAATGCCTCAACAATTTAGACATCTCAGTCCGGCACCAATGAAATACGTTTCCCGAAGTTCCTACAACCAATGCAACTGATTTTGCTTGTATTGTTTGTTACCCAGTGAGAAGCCTACGAAAAACGCCGAGCATCTTGTATTGTGCTGTGGGGAATCCAACCCCAAAACATCGAATCT